>CAJNIZ010012570.1:0-20330 GCA_905231905.1 Symbiodinium pilosum | reverse complement strand
GATTTAAGTTTAGGATTTAGGGTTTTGGTCTGCAGAAATGAGAGCTTCTCAGCTTGGGGGGGTCTTGGGGACCCGGGAGGTAGAAGAATAGACAGCCGTTGTTTGTCCAAGCCTCCCATATCTTAGAGATTTGTACAGGCCTCTTCAGCCAGGGGAGCCAGAGGGTTTGGAGTTCATGGCTTGGGGTTTGGCTGCAAGAGGCTCTCTTTGAGGGACTCTCGGTCCATTAGTGACCCTTTGTAAGTAGGCTTCCTAAGCCAATAGCAACCCTGGATTCCAAAACAGGAGAGGGTTTCAGGTAAGTAGTACCCAAGCTCCATGCGCCCCAAAAATGCGTAATGTAGGGGCCCTAACAACGAGAATAAGGTTTTGGGATCCATGATGCTAGAACAGAATAAGACTTATGAAGGGATCATATGAGCCTTTGTCTAAACTCCTAGGTTCCCTTTAATAACCCCTATGATAGCAGGCCTATATAATCCCCTCAATAACCCCTTAAGGAGTTTAGACTATCGTACATATGTTGGATAACTCAACCTCTTACAACAAGCCTTCTCGGCCTGAAATGCTTTGTGGGTGTGAAGTGATAACTTACATGCCCAACTGTCTGAGAGAAACCGGGTTGCTGTTAAGGAGTTTAATCTAACTTACTATTTTGGGAAACCCTACTAATTACCATAAATAACCCAGCGAGTGATCTAGCAACTGCATCATACCAAGCCTAAACAAGGTTTGTTCTTCGGACCAGAACATCTAGGTCATCAAATTCCGATGCAAGCCATTAATTGCCAACCTTCTGCAGCCGCACGGCTCAGGATTCCAGGGTTTTTGGTCACCTTAAGGCTGAACTGAACCCCAAGCCCGAAGCCCTAAACCCTAACCCCCCTCGCCCCAAACTTGAGGGCCCTCTTTGTCCTGCCGAAAGGTGGTTCCCTTTCGGGAGGAGCACTAGTGGTGGTAGTAGTGCAGTAGTCGTCACAAAGCTAAGCATATAATAAAAAGAATGATCACAATAAGAAAGGCTTTAGTGATATGAATGAAGCTATCACGGTTAGTATTGTAGTAATATGAATACTACTAATGGTGGCTGTAGCAGTTGATGTTGATGAAGCAGCCATGGGCATCTACAGATATCAACCGCCCTAAACTTTAAACCCTCCCAAACCCTTAATCCTAAACATTAAACCGTGAGCCCTAAACCCTAAACCCGCCTGGTCTAGACAGGTGCCGGGGCAAGGCCCAATCTTGAAGTAGACGGGCGCAAAGAACAAATAAGAAGACAGGAGCGCGATCAAGTTCGAGAGAACCCTAAACCCGTAAAGGTCGAGGCATCGGTGGAGCGCCAGCGGGGGTGGGCTAATGCAGATCAGGGTGCGCGCCTGGGTGCTTCCAGCACCAGCGCACCCCCTCACTGAGACACCCTAAACCCTAAATCCTAAACCCTAAACCCTAAACCCCATTCACAAGCCAAGCTTCTCCAAGTTCCCCTCAAAGCCGAAGCATGGGCTCCGAAACTTACGCCCCAGGGCACCGTAATCTTCATGTAGGTACGTGTAGGCCTGCTTTAGGGTTTAGGGTTTAGGTTTTAGGAGTTAGGGTTTAGGGTTTAGCGACCTCCCAAATAGTCATGAAAATTGTCTATAAACCCACTTCTCCGCGGTTCAAGGCCATTTTATTGGTACGTGAAATGTCTAGACACGAAACTCTAGGTTTTGAAGGTTCGCGGACGCAAGAGTATGTAAGGGCTAAGACAGGGAATGCAGGGATGTGTAGGTTCTGGGTAGCTCTAGGAGTTCGAGTGCAAGAATCATAGCAGCAATCGAATTTGGGCTCGCATGAGCTCAAGTGCGCTCACGAACCTAGAAATGCTACAAGAAAGACATGTCGCGTTTATAGCCTCCCTTAACTAGATATTATGTGGCCTCGGGTATACTATAATAGGATCCCCATATAATACCCCATATTCAATCTACTTAAGGGGGACTATAGGCTAAACCATACACCCTAAATAGTAGTTTCCATTTTCTTTTCCATTATCCCAGTATAACCCCTATAACCCCCATATCTGCGGACTATACCCAGCAGCCTGAACACCCTCAAAACGCAAGCACCGTGCAGCCTCATTGCTGCCAGTGGAAGCAAGGACCATGAGGTCTTGATACTGGCCCGGCTTCTTCAGGATCTTGCAATTCCTGCTGAGCCGCTTGATCCCCTAAACCCTAAACTTTAAACCCTAAACCCTTAGCTTTAAACTTTCAACCCCATTATCCCAATATAACCCTAGTATTACCCCAATGGGTACCTATATCCCCTAAACCCTAAACCCTAAACACTAAGATTCATGTGAGGCCATTCTTGGGGCAACTCCTTGCGCTACAAAGCCCAAGCCATTTTGGGGGGAACGGATTCTTTGAAGGAACCCTAATTTTAGTACCTTGTCCTGTGGAGGTACAAGAAATGCCGTGCAGCATCCGACACCCTGAGGTGGAGATTTTCTGTGAAGGTCTCTGAGCAGCCGCGGGCGTGGGTCCAGTCCGATTCAAGGCCTTGTCTGACTAGTGCAGCAGTTCTTGGGGTCTAGGGATTCTCCCCACCCACTGAGGGGAACCACAACGGATAATGATTTTGAGATTCAGGTCCATCTATTTTGCCTTTGTCCCTTTCCGTGGGTGCATGGATTACCTAAGATAATCCTAAGATAAAGCCGGAGTGGCCCTAGAAACTGTTGTTGCATATGACACGGCCCAGGCCTGCCACAGGTTGCCCTAATATGGACCCCAAAAGTTACACTGTTCCTCATTACGGGATTTCATGAAAATGGACCTATAGGCTTGCCCTGTGCGACCCCCCAGCCCCCCAAAACGGATCCCGGTTTTCTTTTTAATCCCACATGAGTAACGTTTCTGGCGGTTGTAAGATTTTTTTCTTATATAAAAACTATACCCCAAAAGGAGGATGTAATCTTAATCTATGATGGGTACTGTAGTATCCTCAAATGAAATACTACTCGCATGACTTTCTGCTGACTTGTTGCACTGCAGCCAATACTCAGCTCGGTGGCAGGAGGCCTGTTTGCTGCTCAGCCATGGAAAAAAAGCGTAGGTCTGCATCATGAGTGTGGATTTACAAGAAGATGTTGTTAACCCCAAACCCAAGAATAGGACAGTATGACTATCATTCAATCATATGACCACAACAGGGTCCTAATTTTGGGCTTGGGGTTACCTAGTATATTCCTTAATATGGATCTTGCTGGCAATTTTCAATGAGATGTTTCCCTGATCTTTCTAGATTCGGAGGTTTGCCTAAATGAGGGTTACAATTTTTGAGCGTCCCAAGAACGAGGACTATAGCAGTTTGGGGGTCTACATTGGGGTCCCTGTATTTTTGGAAACCCTAAACCCTAAACCCTTAGAGCGTGCCTTGCTTCTACCTGCTGAAGAAATGGCCAGAAGAATCAGCGCACACGTTGATTAGGGTTTAGGGTTTAGGGTGGGATTTTGGTAATCCCAACCCCCCCAGAAAAATTAGGATCCTATAACCGTCATATAGGGTGAGGGGATTTGGGCTACCCCAACCCCAAAAATTAGAACCCTATAGCCATCATATGATAGTCATAGGATCCCAATTTTGGGGACCGGGGCTTACCAAAATCCTTTCATCAACGTTTGCCTTGCTCACGGACTCCAGGGCGCTGCACACACTGCGCATCCGAGCGGTGGCATCCTCTGTCTTATCGAAGGCCTCGGTCAGATCGCAACTGCCAGAACTTGATGTTTGGCTGGTCTCTGGAGCCCCTTGATAAATTGAAAGCTTTCTGCCTTTCCGGTGTGTGGATTACCTAGCAATCCCCTGTCTCTACTACCACCTTAGGCTCCCCCTTAAATATGCGGTTTAGGGTTTAGGGTTTGGAGATGTTTCATGCTAGTTTAGGAGGTACCGTACGAAATTTTAAGCACAAATTTTAGGGTGGCAGTATGCGGAGGTGCAGTTGGTAGAACCCTAAACACCCTAAGCTTACGGGTACTTTGTAGGGAGTCAGGGAATATAACCCCTATATCATCCTCATATAATATGCTCCCTTATTCCCTACTGGCCCCAGAAATTTAATCACCTCATGAGACGCAAAACGCTAAATCCCTAAACCCTAAACCCCTGAACCCTAAACTTCTAAAATCCCTAAACCCCAAATCCCTAAACCCTAAATCCCCAAACCCTAAGTCCCTAAATCCCTAAACCCTAAATCCAACAAGTGTTTTGAGCCTGTGGGAAGACCTGGAGCAGGGCTGTAAGCTCCGAGGTCAAGATCCTGGGGAAATGTAATTCAGGGCTTGGGGTTTCAGAGTTACAGGGTTCAGGGTTTAGGGTTGACGGTTTAGCGGTTTAGGGTTTTCAGGGTTAACGGTTAAGGGTTGAAGTTTAGGGTTCAGGGCTTTGGGGTGAAGGGCTACAGGGCTAGGGTTTAAGGGTTTAGGGTTTAGGGTTCTGGGTTCAGGGTTTGGGGGTTCAAGGGGTTTAGGGTTCAGGGCTTTGGATTTAGGGTTTAAGGGTTTAGGGCTTAAGGATTTAGGATTCAGGGTTTAGGGTTCGGGGTTTTTGGCTTTAAGGTTCAGAGTTTGGGTTTGGGGTTAAGGTTTACAGGGTTAGGGTTTAGGGTTAAGGGTTGAAGGGTTTTGGGTTTAGAGCAGGGTTCCGGGCTTTGGGGTTAAGCGTTACAGGGTTAGGGTGACGGGTTGAAAGGTTTAGGGTTTAGAGTTTGAGGGTTTAGGGTTTAAGGAATTAAGGCTCAGGGTTTCGGGGTCAGGGGTTACAGGGTGCTTGGGTTAAGGGTTAAGGGTTGGGGTTTATAGGGCTTAGGGTTGGGGTCTGGGGTTTTGGTTTTGGGTACGTAGTGTCGATCATACAGGTAGATGTCCAGGGTTTCTGGCGGCCTCGGGTCTCAGGTACGAGGGGTCTTTAGGGCTTGGGTTTAGGGTGTTGCAGGAAGAAGAGAGCTTAGGTGGACCCCCACCCTGCAATAGTGGTATGATAGGAATATAAGAGGGTCCTAATATGATCACTATTATCCCTTATGCGGTCACTATTACTTGGTGGAGGGTCTACCTAAACAAGAGCATACTACACGGAAGCTAAGGCAAGGCTTGAGTGAGTGTTCCCTCAACGCATAGCCTTGACTTCGCGCATAGGTTGGAAACTTCTGTTCAGGAGCTTACAAACGACCCCTTGCCGGCACACAGCGGCAGTGCCACTTGCAAATTCTACCCTACCCTACTGGTGGTTAGAAGGGAATGAGGGCATATATCTTATGATCTCTATATGGGGGTTCCCAAAATTAGGGGTACCATTTCAGGGGTCCCCATAGTAAGGACTATAGTATATTGGGGTCTATATTGGGGTCCCCTTATTTTGGGAAACTACCATATACTATGTTCCCTTATTCCCTACTAAGCCCCAGTAAGCTACACGCAAGCTGTAGGCTCTATAACCCTGTCTTGGAAGGCATCCAAGCCCGAATTAAAGCGTTTTGTAAGACAGCTCTATGAGTGGCTTCTACTTACTGGGGGTTACTAGGGTGTGTGGAAATTTGATATATAGGGATTATATTCCCGTATTCTTAACCACCAGTGAGTCTGGCAAATGGGGATCCCTTTTTGGAAAACGTTTTGAACAGAATGCATCTTACCGTGGGCTATGTAAGGAATCCCTGTTTGAGAAATGCCAAGAAGGCCAAGCGTCTTTGTGATCTCCTCGCGGCACTTATCTCGGCAATCCATCTCCTTAGTGCATCGGGTTAGGATTGAGGGTCCTGAGGTGCCCAAATGCGTGACATCTGTAGATTTACCAGCTACAAGGGAGCCAGTAGGACCCATGCAAGGTAGGGGCCGAAGAGTTGCGATTTTATTCTGTTGAGGCCTATGTGAGGTAAGCTAAACTAAAATAAGAGTATACGAGGAACTTAGGGCCATAACATCGGTCATTGTTTAGGCCCCTGTAGTAGGTATCTGCGGCCTGCTAAACAAGGAGAGGAATCTCCTACAAAGTCGCCTCCAGACGCCTTCAGGGGAGTCGTCCCTGCCCTAAATATACAAGCCCACATCGCAAGATGAGATATTACCTGAACAAACTGGTGCACTATATACCTAGCATTCGAGAGTGAGGGTTTGATATTGTGGGGAAGGGATTAGGTACGTTTCAGCACTGGTGCCTAGACCCTAGACCCTAAACTCTATAGCCTAAACCTTGAATCATATACCCGAAACCCTATACCCTAAACCCTAAACCCTAAACCTTATAGCCTAAACCCTGAACCATATACCCTAAACCCTATACCCTAAGCCCTAAACCTTATAGCCTAAACCCTATATACCCTAAACCCGAAATCTTCAATCCTTTCTCCGTTCACTCCTAGTCTCGCAGCGCACGATGGACAGCGCTGAGGACACTGAAACCACAGCCGTGGTGATGCGGGACTCCGGGTCCTTGGGTTTAGGGCTGAGGGTTGAGGGTTGAGGTTTAGGGTTTAGGGTTGAGGGTTTAGGGGTTTAGGGGTTCAGGGTTGAATGTATTAGGATGCAAAAGCTCATTCACAGAGGTTTGAGGGCTCAAACATTTAGAGTTCGTGGCAGGGTGTAACGCTCAGGGTCCAGAAAGGTCCCACAAGTCCGGTCCATATTCTAAGAACCAAATGGTTTACGTTTTGTTGTTTATGGTTTTGGGTTTGTGGGGTTTCTGGTTTAGGGCTTAGGGTTTTGACGGTTTAGGGCGGATAGTCGGTCACCTGATATTCCAAGCACTTCGGTCAAATGCCCGGTAGGGCATCCTAGACGGTTTTTCCCATAAGACCAACAGACATTACCCTCAAAGGGTGGGGTTAGGCCTTTTTCAAATGCTAAGCATCATATGAGGCACTTTACTTGCCTTGGTTCCAAGATTTGGGGGCCCTTGGCTGTGAATTCCCATAGGAAGGATTTTCTAAACCCTTCACCCTAAAGCCCCAAACTCCAAACCTTAGACCCCACTTTGATACCATGACATCAGTCCAGTCAAAGTTCTGTCACATGTGTCTGTTTAGGGTCTAGGCCTAAGCCCTTAACCCACAGAAGGGGATCCCAGCTCGAGGAAACTCCTCGAAAAGGACATGCGCAGGCCGACATGCCACTGGGCAAGCCGCTAATTCCCCAAACCCTAGGGTTTAGGGCTTAGGACCCTCAGGATATGTAGAAATTACTAACCCTTCACGGGGGGCCCTTATTAGGGCTGAAATGACGATCATTTTGAAGAACGCCACATGTCCGGGTTTCCTCCTCGATTAGTCTCAATAGCCTATAGTCCCCCCTAAGTAGATAGAACATGGGGTATATGGGGATATTCTTAACCCTAAACCCCCAAACCTTAAACCGTAAACTCTAAGCCCTAAATCCTGAACCCTAAACCCCAAACCCTTAGCCTAAACCCTGTAGAATCCCTTCCCTATTTTCAGAAATTTCCTTGTAAGTGCCCGACCAGGTTGGCCAAATGGGCGGCGAGAGCTGTCCGAAAGGTCTCTTCCGAGGACTCCTGAAAGTTAGGGTTTAGGGTCTAGAGGTTTAGGGTGTGGGGCTTTAGGGTTTAGGGTTCGGGGTTTAGGGTTTGGGGGTTTAGGGTTTAGGGTTTGGGGGTTTGAGATCTATATAGGGTTTGGGGTTTATGGTTGATGTTGGCATCAGCATCAGTATGCTACCACTACTGTTCTTAGTATGCGTAGCACGGTCATCTCTACGAATTATTGTTGTTACTATGTGCAGTATGGCAGATATCTCTGTTATTCTTGATGCCATTGTTGTTCTCGTTCCTACTACTAGTATGTAGCCATGGCATCTGAGGGTTATATAAGCTTTGTTTTAAACATCCCTTTGTACAGTTTTGGGTTGAGGGTTCAGGGTTTAAGCTTCGGGCAGTTCCCCAAACCCCCAATCCCTAAACCCTAAACGGGGTTGAGGGTTGAGGTCGCAGGCCCTTGTCCTGTTTACAGGGGGCTGTATGGGGTTCCATGTTTGTTTCGGTGAGTGAAAGGTTTGGGGTGTTGGGTCGGGGGAATGGCTGAAGCAAGTAGGATTACATTCTTCTTGCAAAACCAGCAGAGGAAAACAATCTTCCTCTACATTCGGAGACCAAGGCATCCTATCTGAAGGACACCAAATCTGCAATCTGGGGGCTTCTCAAAATTATTGGTTTTGGGCAACATATGGGACTTGGCCTAAACTACCGTTCCCGAAATGAGGGAAAGTCATACAAGGATCCGTAATGTAATAGGAACCTCACGACGGGCACCCATATCATATTGAGTTTAAAGAAATTCCCCTATGGACACCTAAAGTCTGGGAAGTTCACATCTACAACAGTATGAACAACAAATCGGCAGAGAAAGCCCTTCCTGTTGTCGCGAGAGCAGACAGTAGGACAAAATAGTGCGGCCCGTCTTTGGCAAACCTGCGCCCGATTTTGCGGGATCTTGCTGTGTAGGGCTCAGAACAGTCAACCTGGTTTGATGTTGCTGGGATGAATTGAGGTCGCAGATAGCGTTGAGGTAAGATCGGATTAACCGATACACTGATACACCACATAACTTGCGTGACATCCCACAGCTTCGAAGTGCCAAAGTGTATCCGACATGAATACACTTTACGAACATAATTCCCGCGGCTTCAAAAGTGTCAGCATACTCAGGCTTAGGTAGACGCGTTTCGGAGCCCTAAGCTTCCAGGAAAGCAAGCCATAAGTGCAAGGTTCAGGGTTCAGGACCCTAAACCCTAAACCTCCAACCCTAGAACCCGAAATCTCAAACTTTAAACCGTTAGGTTTTAGGATCTCGAAACTCCAGCCACAAGCACCGAAGCATTTGCTATGAAGCCCGAGGTCCCAAAACATACCCCGTCCGAGAGGCCCAGACCCTCCGAACTGTATTTAGGGTTTAGGCTTACGGGCCCTATTGACAGAACAGTAACCTATGTATGCACTTTTAGGGTTTCATCTTTCTTTGGGGAGGACGCAGCTGCCAAGCCCAAGACCACTACCCTTCTCTGACTGGCCAAATAGCAACCTCATGCCGCTGTACTCCTAAGATCCATAGCACCCCCAACATAACTAAGGTCTAGGTATATAAGTCTCCCCTCACCTCTAGGGAGAGATGGGTGTTAGAGTGGGGGATAGAACAGAGGATCCTATGAGCAATCCTGGCCTCCCTCAAGCTTATAAAGCCCTCAGCCCTAAACCCTAAACCCTCGACCCTAACTCATGAACCCTTAACCCTGAACCCTTAACCCTACATCCGAAACCCCGAACCCTAGGCCTTTGCTGAAGTCTTTCCGAGGAAGTCTGGGCATGCCCAGGATCAAGCGGATGGCGTGGAACCACACGGTGGTCAAGAAGAACCTAAAATTTAGGGCTTTGGGCTCAGTGTTTAGTTTTTGTTTGTCTTTTCTTCGCTCCTTTCCTATCCGAAGGGCAGGGTTTAGGGCCTAGGCTTTAGGGTTCAGGGTTTAAGACTAGAGGAAAGTCGATAAGGTTCATCCGACGTAGGATTTAGGTGTTGGCGAGGTCAGGGTCTAGGGTTTAGGGTTTAGTGTTTAGGACAGTCAGGGCTCAGTCCCGAAGACATGGAATTTCACGCTGTTTTTCAGGAATTTGGAGCCTTCCTACAATCGAAGGTGCCAGGTGGTGTCACAAAGTGGCTACGAGCATTTCCTTGAATCCTAAACCCTAAACCCTAGTTTTTTGGGCCGCCATTTTGCCTGAGGTGAGTGCCGGGCTTCAGGACCTGGAGATGCTGTGGACATTACCAGAATAGGGTTTAGGGGTTTAGGGTTTTTTCTTATCGGGCTTTAGGGTTTAGGGTTTAGGGGTTTATGTGTTAAGGTTTTTTACAACCCCGTTGACACACCTTTGTCTAGCATACGCTCGGGGGTTCTTGTTGCCCAGTCGGTTCAGGGTTAAGGGTTTAGGGTTTAGGGGTTTAGGGTTCTTTATCGGGCTTTAGGGTTTAGGGTTTGGGGTTTTGGGTTGTGGGTTTAGGGGCTTAGGTTTTAAGGGTTTAGGGTCTAGGGTTTAGGTCTCTCGTCTGGGCAGGGTGGCCAAGGCAACAATTGGGTGGGTTTAAAATTTGGGGTTTAGGGTTTGGGGACTTAATTAGGCTTTAGGGTTTGGCGTTTAGGGTCCGCATTCACATGTATCCGGATCCAGACTGGGGCCTCGGACCCCGCCACATACCGTCTATTACACAGAACAGACATGGATGTTTCCCAAAATGAGGAGTACCGTTTTGGGGGGATAGCATTTTGGGGTCTATGTTGGGGTCCCCTCAAAGATGGAAACTACCACATGACAAATGGGAGACGTTTGAAAACTTTTGAACAAATACCCCCACGGCTTGCTTGGTGGAAACCCGTAAGAGCGCTGGGCAATCCCAACAAACCCCAGGGTCCCCAAGGGCCCTCTGCTTTGATAAGCCCCGGTTGCTAATGTTACAGACAAACCTGCACTAAGCCTGTCATTAAACCTGGCCCCGGCACCAAGCCCTCCCCTGAATTGAGAGCCACCTCCTTTTGACAAGGATTACCAGTCTAATACCCTAGGTGGAACTCCCGCCCTGTGATAGTGGTATAATATAGGAATATGAGAGGACCCTATTTTGGCTACTATTAGCTATGGTCACTATTGCTGCGTGAGACGTGACCCCCCACCTAACTAATACGATTCTATGATGACAGTTGTCATGATGGTGGCATTGGGAAGGTGACGGCCCTGCGGGGACGCCATCAGAGATTTAGGTTTACTCAGCTTACCGCGTTACTTGGGGAGCTAGTGCAAAAGTCGTACTAGGGTGGTCGACTACGTCATTCAGACCAGAATCCTCAAATACAGGATTGTTGAGGTCTAGGCGTACCATTGCGCGTCGCGATCCGAAATAATTCGCAACTGCCACAGTTTCTGAAGATTATAGCTCTAGCCATAGAATCCTAAACATTCTCAAGCGGGAACTCCACAGTTCCCGTGTACTCCCACCAGAATCCGGGGGTAGCTAGGGATACCCCCATTCGGAGAAAAAACTTGAAATTGGGATACCTTTTCAACACGTCTGTTGAATTTCTCTGTGTACTTGGGGCCTTGCGCGACTTTGTAGGGTTCAGGGCTGTTAGGACCCAAGAAAGATGCGATCTTGAAAAGATCCTGGGTTGCTGTTACGGAACTTAAAATTCAACTTCTTTAGTAAGGAAACCCTATGAGCTAGTATATACCCACAATATGGCAACTTACGCAAATTCCATAACAGAACCCAGGATAGGCAGGGCCTCAGGACGACATTCCTAGCTCGATGGTGTATTTTCTCCTGCCGATTTAGGAGTTAGGCGTTACTCAGAGTTTCCCTAAATAGAAGGACCACAATATAGACCGCCCGACTACTAGAATCCTTATTATACGGACCCCAAAAAGGTAGCCCTGAGTTTGGGAAAACCAACTTATACCCTCAACCCTGAACCCTAAACCCTTATACCCTCGACCCTGACCCCTAAACCCTCATACTCTGTAAGCTTATACCCTCAACCCTGAACCCTAGTGCTTTATGCTGGAAGCAACCCCCAAATCATTCTGCTGCTTCAAAATCCTAAATCGTAAACCCTGATCAGGCTTATAAGTTTGGCCCGGGCCGAAGAGCGAGTTGGGGGAGTGAATCACTTGTCGATCTCTACAAAGCCCCCCAGAATGAAATATTTAGGGTTTAGGATTTAGGGCTCGTTTTTGTGAATGGTTTGTGGTTCGGGCTTGAGGGATAATCCCCTGCAATAATTAGGGGGTTTCCCAAAATTAGGGGTACCATTTTGGGGGTCCCAATGATAAGGACTATAGTATTTTGGGGTCTATATTGGGGTCCCTCTATTTTGGGAAACTACCAATTGTATTCCTCCCACCACGCCCCTTTCTGCACTAACAGGTCCTAGGACTTCGGCCTAGGACGTAAACCCTAAACTTAAACCCTAAACCCCCAAACCTAAACCCTAAACCCCAAAACCTTAACCGTAAACCCTAAATCCCAAAACCCTAGACCTTAATCCTAAACCCGAAACCCCAAAACCTTAACCGTACACCCGAAACCCCAAAACCTTAACCGTAAACCCTAAACCCCAAAAACCTTACCCTAAAGCCTAAAACCTTAACCCCAAAACCTTAACTCTGCATGAAGCCTAAATAAGCCTAGAGGCTCAATGATGCTCCACAAGCAGAATGCATTGGCCACAACGTAGACCAACCCGATGAAGAAGTTAGTAGTCGTGCCTTCCGCCTCAAACACGGTTCAGGGTCTAGGGTTTAGGGCTCGGGGTTTAGGGTTTAGGGCTTAGGGTTTTGGGTTTTGGGTCTAGGGAGTCTGAACTCCGTAAATGGGATTATATAGGTGAGTACTATAACGGTTTTGAAGGCGGCTACTACTGTACAGTAGGAGTTTAGACTATGGCTCACATTGGGCTTCATAACATGGTGGATCCGAGGCTGTAGAGTTTACTAGGGTAGGTTTGGGGGCCCTTGAAAGTTCACTTCGTATGGCCTTGTCAGGATTATGAAGGAATCAAAGGATAACAAGATTTAAAAATGGGTTCAAACCTACCCCTGTTTAGGTTTTAGGGTTTAAAGTAAACCCGGTAGGCCCCGAGTGTTAGGAACCCATGATACTGGGATGTTTTGACATTCAGCTCCAATGCGACAATGTCCAGAGTCGCTCTGTGTGACCCCGAATAGCCATGCAAGATGGATAGCCAAGGCTCAAGGCGATCTGAATCTTAAACAGTTCCACATCCCGCAACATGAAACCAAGCAAGGTCTTGCAGATAAACCCTATATAAGCCCAGCTTCCTTTTCCTGTGCATTCTGCATTGTTGGGGTACTTGCAAAATGGTGGCACCAAGGGCGAAGTTCTGCCAAGAGGCCCAATACACGAAGAACGTGAAAGCATAGGTTGCCCCGCACGACAGCCTTGCGTAGAGGGAAGGACGATATCATGCATGAATTACTGCGTGCAGTACCAAAGCAACTCAGGTGTGTAGCAAGTATTGGGATATGACACACACCAGGCATGCTGGGCTTGTTCTTGTGTTTGGAGACCCCACGATTTGAGGCCAACCCACCCCACAGAGGCTCATACTTGTTCGTGGCTAGACGCGAGCCCTACATCAAAGACTGGATTTATGCCCCAGGCGCAACACCACGAAGAAAAGGAAAATCCAAGCTGAGCATGGCGTTGCCAAGTTCGAAGCCCAAGTGTTCTTCGGGTCTCTCCTTGGGCAAGCACGCTGCTTCTTGGGTCAGGCCGAACCCCTGCAACAATGCTGGACTACGAGAAGCAGCAGCAGCAGCGCTGGTGGCAGCGGCAGCGGCGGCAGCAGCAGCAAGCAACAGCAGCTGCGGCAGCGGCGGAAGTAGTGGTGGTAGCAGCCGTTGTCGTGGTGGTCATTGTCGTGGTGGTCATTGTCACGGTGACAACTGTGGTGGCAAATGTCCTCATCCTCGTCTTCGTCCTCCTCATCCCCTTCTCCTCCTCTTCCTCCTCCTCGTCATCCTCGCCCTCCTCCTCTTCCTCCTCCTCATCCGCGTCATCCTGGTCATCCTCGTCTTCGTCTTCGTAGTTCTCCTCGTCCTCCTCCTCCTCCTCCTCATCCTTTTCGTCCTCGTCCTCGTCCTCTTCGTCTATTCGTCCTCGCAGTCGTCGAAGTCGTCCTCGTCGCCGTCGTGGGGGCGGCGGCGGTGTTGGCGGTGATGGTAATGATACAACAAAGATTAAGGCCAAAAGCTTGGGCAGCCCAGTCGCTTCCCCAAAAGCCTCCTCAGACAGTTTGAGTCATCAACTTCCTGCACAGGAGATGGGTGGGCAACATTCTGAGGCCCACGTCTGAATCTTCACAACCTAGCACTCTTGTAAGACTCTGATGTTTTCTTGGAGAGAGGACCTTCTCATCATCCTGATCCTCCTCTCCAGGCATGGGAAGTCCATCTTCCAAGCCTTGGAAAATTTGGGCCATGCATGAGGCCTCCCCAACGCAACATCCCAACCCCCAGGATATGAATATGAATAGCAAATACCCCCAACCCCCCACCACTAATATGAAATATTTGCCCATAGAAAAATTCTGTGCTAGGGGCAATCTTTAGTTTGGGGTGGGGGGCATTTGAAGTTAGTTCTTCGGATAAGAGTATTTTGTTTGGCTTAGGGTTTATAAGTGTTGCGGATTAATTTTGGCTTTGCCTAGCAGATCCTCTTTATTCAAGCCGGGATGCTGGAAGCAACTGGGTTGCCCTCGGTGGGGTGCCTGAGCCCGGGGCGAACAGAGAACAAGATGCTCTAGGGTTTAGGGTTTAGGGGCTTAGGGTTTAGGCGTCGGAACAGTAATAAGACGAAGCAAAAATAAGAGCAGTATTCAATAGGATACCAGTCAGAATAGTAAAGGTGCAATGGCCATAACAACGAAACCCTAAACCCTAAACCAAAAAAACATCCTCCTCCTCCTCCTCATCATCATCATCATCAAAAGACATGCTCCTTCAACCTGCAGGTGCATAAGGGGAGTGGTGAATACGGGGGCCATCAATTTATGGGGGGTAGATATAGGGATATATAGGTATTAGTATTAGGGTCCACTGCCCTCCTCTCCCTTAGGCACCAGCTCCTAAAACCCTAAACCCTAAACTAAAGCGGCCTTAAACCTTAAACCCTAAACCCTAAGGTCACCAGCAAGTCACTGCCAGGCACCCTAAACCACAAACCCTCCAACCCTTGCTCCTCCAACCCTAAACCTACCATCCAACCCTCCAACCCTCCAACCCTCAACCCAAAACCCAAAACCCAAAACAGCCAAAGAGCCGAAACTTCTTGGGCTCAAAAGGCTTGTGCGGCCGTGCCAACCCTACAAAGCTGGCCACGAAGTACCTGGGCAGAAGGTTTAGGATTTAGGATTTAAGGCTTTATGTTTAGGGTGTAGGGTTTCGGGTTTAAGGTTTCAGGTTTAGAGGTTAAGGTTCAAGGCTTAGGGGTTCGGAACCTATCTGGTGCGATGATTTGTAAGCGCAGCTGCTGTGTGATGAGGCTGACAATGACCAGAACCCAGAAGGTGTAGAAGAAAATCCTGGGTTGCTGTTCAGGAACCTGAATTAAGTCACCAGAATATGGGTGTATAGTAAACCATAGGGCTTCCTCATTATAGTAACTTACTTTGAAATCCTTAACAGTAGCCCAGAATCTGGCAGGATGATCTTGCGGTGCACCACTGAAAGCCTTGCGGACGAGCTGTTGTGAAGGAATCGAAACCAAGCCATCATAGAGATGTACAGCACAAGCTGTGGTTTCAGATTGTACATAGTGTATGCTTAGTATACTAGATTCTACCATAATAAATGTTACAATCTTGCAGTATGTTGTTTAATATATTATACTCTACCAGAATATAATATGGTATACTATAACATAGCATCCTTCATTCCACCCCAGAAGCCTGCACTCACATGATAACAATGGGCTGCAATCTGCCATGTCCCCAAAAGTTTCGGCTCCCAGCTAAGGCTCTATGTATGTAGGCAGGACCCCCAACCCTGTAATGGTGGTACAATAGGACTACAAGAGGAATCTAGTGTAATCCCTATTATCCCTTATAGGAATCATAGGACTACAAGCGGACGCTAATGTAATCCCTATTATCCCTTATAGGAATGTCTTTCCCTGGTCGAGGGGCGGTTCTGCACCAAGAGCCCGTAGACCAAGGCACCGTTGAGGCCGTCCTGTCCCAGCACACATTCTCCGCAAGGCCACCTACTTGCTGGTGTTTAGTAGGGATTATGGGAATACAATCCCTATATAAGTCCTATGTGATTTATTCGCTTATTCCCTACCAGACCCTGGTAACGCCGACTGTACACTTGACCCACATGGCCGGAAGGTACTGTCAGCGAGTGTAGGATGCTCTCCCTTGGTGCGAGCTAGCACTTAGACGTCACTGCATTTGAGACATTCCCCAGCACAGTATGATTATACATTGGGGTGCGTATTTAATGCTAGGAGGGTGGAGGTAGATTACTGGGCAAATCCAAACAACTCTTACATAGATTATTTGGTGTTGCTGAAGCTCCTCCGTCCATGCAAAGTAGATGGCTTGCACGGTCACGTGGGCACCAGCCGCAGCTCCTGAGACACCGGCCAGGAAGTGGCTGAGCTGCCGGGGCCAGCGCACACCTGCAGCGCATGGATCCCACAAGCCCTGCTGTAACCTTCATAACTGTCACGGAATGAAATTCCTCACTTAGTTCGGAGCAAGGCACAAGCGTGGCCAAGGAACATCCCCAAGCACAAGAGGTAGATCGCGATGACACAATCATTGCCGCCTGTTAAGCCATGCCAAATGCCTTCCCAGGGGTCTGGTTGCCAGGGCGGTGTGAAGTTGTCCACGGAGACCACCCACCAAGTGTAGATGGAGTAGACACCCCAAATCTGTAGCACCAGTACACCTGATATGCACATCAGACCATAAAATACTGAACACCCCCCACCCCCTAATATTACATATTCCCCCCATAAGACACATACTTTTTGAGCTATAGTCCAGACTCCTAGTATCCCCCTTAATCAGCCCTATAGTAGTTAGTCCCTATATAATCCCTTATAGAACCACCTATAATGAGTTTAGACTACAGCTCATATTGGGGCAAGGCACCAACTGGCTCCGAGAGGGCGCAAAAGAACGCGCCACTGACCCCAGTTCCGATGCAAAGCCCAATGGCGCGGACCCCATGGCCAAAAGGATTGGCCTGAAGATCGTTTAGGGTTTAGAGGTTTAGGGGTTTAGGGTTAAGGGCTGATGGGTTCAGGGTTTAGGGCTTAGGCAGCAGGAGAGAGGAAAGTTGCAAGAGGATAATCAGAGGATCATGTTAGGCACAACCCGTTAGGGTTTAGTCAAGTAACTTCATTTTTTCTACTATATTGGGGAAACGATATTCTCATATTATGGCACCTTAATTCAAGTTCCCTAACAGCAACCCGCTTAGGGTTTAGGGTTGGTGTACGTAGAGAGGAAGCTCTGGCTCTGGATCATGGCCCTAGTACCCTGCAAGCCCAAATGAGCTGTAGTCTAAACTCCCAAGAGGCGATACAAGGGATTATGTAGGGGAGTAGTATAGGGGTTATTAAGGGGGATACTAGGAATTTCGACTATAGCACATGTAGAGGCAAACCATACAATCTGGCATATGGGGGTTTCCCAAATAACGTGTACCTTATTCGGGGGTCGTACAATAAGGACTCTAGTATTTTGGGAACTATATTGGGGTCTCCCTGTTTGTGGAAACTATCATATCTAGATATGCATATATGCACATGTTGCATTGATACCTATATACTAGGATTTGTATACCTTTTTGTGCACATATACCATGAAACCTCAACATGTTTCTTAAACCATGTATGCATATGAGCTATAGTCTAAACTCCTAGTATCCCCGTTAATAAGCCTTTTTGTAGTCCCCTATAGAATACCCTATATAACCCCGAAAAGGAATTTAGACCATAGCTCATATAATCGCATATATGTGTCGTGTAACTACCTGAGTTAGCATCCTCATACTGCGTGCCCAGGTTGCGGGATCAGCGGCATTCGGCTCTTGAAGCAGAACCTGCAAGGATGAAGGGAATGTGGATTCAGGGTTTAGGGTTTAGGTAGGGGTCAGGGGTTAGGGTCAAGGGAGTTAAAGAAGTCAGGGTTGAGATTTGGAAATCGGAAACCACCTCGAATTGAAGGGTCTCAAAAAGAAAAAAACTGGAAAATTAAACAGAAAAGAATATGGAAACTGCGCTTATACTGGGGGCTTACGCGGGTTGAATGCAGATTCCGAAGAAATCAAAATAGGGGTTGGGTGTATATCCGAGGCTTTAGAACGATTCTGGCGGAACGATATTCGTACCTATACAGGCTTGTACGGTACCCCCAAACTGTTTCAGTTCAGACATAGTGGCAGATGAGCAGAATGGCGACTGGAAATTGGCAATTTCAACAGAAAGCGTAAGGAGGGAGTCGGGTTATAGGGGGTGGGTACCAGGAAGCCTGAAGGAGCCTTGCGTAATACGAGAGAGGCTTAGCTTAACTAGTATTGGGGATTACTGCTCTAGCATACGGATTGAACCACCGCCCCCTTATTGGACATGATAAGAGTCAGCCGCTTACTTTGCCGCGGTGCTCAGGCTCACCTGGTCTCTAAAGAAGCTATTGCGTGCACATAATTGCAGCAACCTTCGTTATTAAATTGTGTAGCATAAGTTCCCGGAGCATTGGGCTTAGGAAGCTCAATAAGCAACAAAGAAGCAGGAGGAAGAAGATGGCCCCCTTTTATATATCCCCAAAACAATTCCATCTGTTTCATACGGGCTCCCAACTGGCACCCCCAAAACAGGGAAACCTCTTGGCTAAACTTTTGCAAGCCTAACCCTGCGTTATGCAAACCTTCGAAACTAATGACCATCAATCACTTAGTTCTAAACATCCCCACATGAAGAATAAACATAACGCCCACGGTTTGGCCGCCTGACTCGTGGCTTGGCTGAGGGCGACAAACCCGGCAAAGAGCCGGATCCAAAAACTGAGGGACCTTGAAAGGTTTAAGGTTTAGGGCTTTGGGTTCAGGGTTTCAGGGTTTGGGTTTCGGGGCTTTGGGGCTGCAAATGTGAGGTTTTGGCTTAGCGCGGCTTTACACCTAGGAATTTCATTCCATCACGGCCTTCCGGTCAGCTTGTGAACAACAGCCTAGTGGCAGCCAACGCTTCGAAAGCGCGTGATTCACATTCAGGTGGGAGCTCCGCTACAAATAGCGAAATTCAAGCTACGGTCAACACGTTACAGACAGCACAAAAAACGAATTCCTACACACTCTTTACACTGCACAAGCATGGTTTTTAACTCAGTGGTCAACTCATGGAAGAAGGCTTTCTGAGAGCTTTCAGTTGCTGATCTCACCTGTGCGCAGGTGCATTAGGGACGTGTCGCATCGCGCAAGCTGCCTCACTGACCAGGCGCCGAGCAGGTCAGCGTGCCAACAGCCGACAACTGGGCCCAAGTTCCAACTGCGGCTCCCATTTGCTCCGAAGGCAAAGGGGTTGCCGCCGATGGATTCGGATGAAATCACAACCAGCAAGAATCTGCAGCGAATGTAGCCAAATTCCTGAAGATAGATCTTCCATGGGTAAGCAATCCCAGCCAATAAAAATACGAGTGCGTTCCATGTAATCGAAAGACATGTGGCCGGAATACCGCACACCGCGTAAGCATGCTTGACAAGGCCGCTTCATGGCCAGATTTGAGCTGCCTTTCCCACCCAGCTTCCCAGTATAGTGTTCACATTAGCACACTGCCGTATATGTCTGCAGAACATACACCCGGCGGGGGGAAGGCGGCGGTCGAAACACAAAGGCTTACGGCCACAACGATTTCTTCAAAAAAATGCACACATGCCTGGTCACGCTGCCTCATGGCCCAATTTGAACTCCTTTTCTCATCCACCTTCGCAGCTGGTTGTTCACCTTAACACACACACACACACACACCCAGATATATCTGCCTCACAAGCCAGAAGCTGGGGAGGCAGGATCGAGAGAAACCGACTAGAAACAACGTCTGTCCGCCATCGAAAAGTCTTTCCCTAGTCACTCCATGCACACACAATGTTTCACAATCAGCGGCTCCCATACGGCCACGGCATCGGAGCTCCGTCGGCACGACACCATGTTTCAGGAACTTCGAAGGCCCCTGTTGCCATCACTTGCAAACCCAGGAAAACAATATTCGGTCTGCGGGTCATGTTCTCTGAACTTGCTGCTACTGACCCCGGGGAATGTCGCAAAGGCATCCCATCACGGGGCCGCTGGTAGTGTAAAGCGAAGTGCCCTGCTGTACATTCCACTGCGTATGAGCTCCGCCGGCACGACCCCATGCTCCAAGATGACATGCGGCCCCGTCGCCCTTCATATGCATGGACGCGCCCTTACCTTGACTTGAGCTCTCGGCAAATCCGAGAATCCGAGGTGTTCTTCACAACTTCGAAGTCTAAATGGTATTGGAAGTAGTACACATGTGGCTCGAGGAAGGCAGTGAGTGTATGCAGGGACCATGGCATGCGCGCTGGTCAGGCAGGCCATCCAGTACGGGGTTAGAGTCATCGATGGGTTGATTCGAACCGTGGTGTTTGGACTCAAGAATTGCAGAGCGACTACAACAAGAGCAAACCGCATATCACTGCTGTGAGAGAGTGAAAGAATCCGCCGACCCCGCTCTGCG
>CAJNIZ010012559.1:63218-78862 GCA_905231905.1 Symbiodinium pilosum | reverse complement strand
CACTAAATTTCTTCCAGGCCTGGGATACATGTGCTGCTTGATGGGGTAGCCTAAATGCAGTCGGATGAACTTTATTTTGATGAGCTCTAGAGACCCCCTGAATCAAAAGCAAAAACAGCTTCAAACGCCAGAAAGCATGATGCAGGCCGAAAAGCTTCAGCTGCAAGAGCAACTTCGAGCTGGCCAGGAGGCGACCGCGCTGTTTCATAGGGTTTAGGGTTTAGGGTTTCATGGTAAGCGGTTTGGAATTTGCGGTTGCAAGCTGAGGGTTGGCGCTTGCAGTTTAGCGTTAGGGTTTCGGATTTCTATCTTAGCTTTGTGCTTCAGAGGTTTAGGGCTTAGGGCTTCAGGCTTGTGACGTTGCTTGGACTCGAGGTTTTTGGGCCTAGACAGGGACCACCCTCAATGGATCCTTCGCAGGGGTCCTAAACGCCGAATTTCGAACCATAAGACCAAAAAAACATAACCCTACCTGGTCCTCAGAAATATGTAAAACAGTGATCCAAACCCCAAAAAACCGGCAAAAGTTTAAAAGGCCATTGTTCCATACAGGTATTGGGTTTAGGTAAACCTTGACTCTAAACCCTGAAGCTTCGACCATGTGGGAGGGTTCTGTGGGACAGTAAGATCTATCATGGAGAGGAGAGGTCCTTCTATGGACGGAGGAGATCTTTGATTTCACCACCCTTTACTGGGTTGCTGTCAAGAAATTTAAAACTTAAACTACTAAGGTAAGCAATATGAGTATATAGTGTGCAATAGGGTTTCCTTATCTAGTAGCTTAATTTAAGTTCCTGAACTCCTTCTGATATGGATGGCCCGACGGGCACCGGCTTCCTCACATATAAACTCCCAAGCCTACACTGGCTCATGTTTTGTGCGGCCCCAAAACCCAAAACCCACAAACCCTGAAAGCCTAATCACGAGTAGGAATCCAGCGTGCTAGTCCCGGAGGACCCTTTAAAACTCAGCTGAGTGAGTACCTGAACTCCAGAAGTATGTAGAACAACGGCTGCCTTGACGGATTTCAAGGGTTTTGGCCCACCATGTCTGCTTTGGGGTCCAGGTAATATTTTTGCTTAGGATACTTCTCCCAGTTTAAGAGGAGCTTTTTCTTTTCGGATAGAATGTTGTTAAACTGAATTTTCTGCAAGACTCAGACCAAAATCCAAAACACCGATCCAAACTGAGGTGTAAGTCTCAGATCTCATACGGGTATTTGGAGGGTCAGGGAACTCGTAAGTAGATGAATTAATAAAGAGGATATTTGGATGAGTGGGGTACTACGTGGCTGTTACGGGTCATAAGTCATAAGTATACTTCCTAACTAAGCCCCTTTGGCCCCTGACCCTCCAAGTACTTGCATATCCGCGTACATATCCGCAAGAAAGGACATCCCTTTCGGAAACTCCCCAAAAATCATAAATCCTAAGCACTAAACCCATAATCCTGATCCTTAAGCAGCCACAAGGAATCCCAGAGCTGTACGGTTGGAGGACTTAGGCTTTAAGTCCTTACATCCCCAAGCCTCCTAGGGTTTAGGATTTAGGGTTTAGGAGTTGGGGTTTAGAGTTAGGCCTGTGGGTTTAGGTTTTAGAGTCTTGGTTTTGGGTTCAGGGTGGGGTTGTAGGGTTCTAAGGTTGAGGGTTTATCGGGTTAAGGGTTTCCTGAGGATCCCAACCAAAAAAGCAAACGCGCACAATGAAGGGCCCATACTTCTGGCCTGCCCCTTCTCGGAGGGCCGGTAGCAGGTATACGTAGAAGTGGGTAATCTACCCACTCAGTTCCCCTGGCCTTCAACCCTGATCCCTAAACCCTAAACGGTAAAGAAAAGTCCTCCCCGATCATTCAAGTAATCTGAAGCCCTGAACATGCAGAGGCCTTGGCGACAGCTCAAAAGCGATGTAGCGACCTGGAGGATGGGGGCTTAGCTTTTAGGGTTAGGGGATGGTATGAGAGTGGCGGGATAGGGTTGTTTTAGGGATTTGGGCTTGGAGAGTATAGGCGCTGGACGCACCCACTCAGCAAAAGTTGCATCATGTCTTCAATTTAGTTACATACCAATGTCAAATTGTTACCCCCGTTCCGAAATACTGCAATTACTGGGTGGGGCGCCCAGAAAAGGGACGATCAAGCTAGGGCTCAAGGAGCTTTGAGTTTCTGGCTTCGGGCACGGGAACTCAAAAAAAGGTAGAATAAGAGCGCACTTGGCTCCGCTTCGGGGTTTGGTCATGTGATCTTAAACCCTAAACCCTAAATCCATATCTACTTTTGGGGATTTGGGGATGAAATTCTGGCCTATGGAGGCTTGGGGTTGCTGTTGGCCTGAGGTTCTGGAGCATCAGATGCGCTATAGTCTAAACTTCTTAAAAGGATTTTTATGGGATTATAGACCATGTTATGGGTATATGAGCCCTAAGCTAAACTCCTTCAAGGGGGTTATATTAGGGGGTATATAGGGGACTACTACAGGGGCTTATTAAGGGGAATAACAGGAGTTTAGACAATAGCTCATATAGTGAATACTAGGGTTTCCTTATCAGTGACTTAAGTAAATTTCTCAACAGCAATCCAGACTGTGTTTGTGTTTGATGCGGCTTTTGACAGCTATCACTACTTGGAGGGTCAGGGGGACTTAGTGAGTAGGGTAATAACCCCTATAACCCATTTCGTAATCCTAGTTATCCCCATTATTAACCCAGTTACTAAGTCCCCCTGACCCTAAACACTATACCCTGAACCCTGAATAACATAGTAGCTTCCATTTTCTTTTCGATTATCCCAATATAACCCCAATAGTACCCCAACCCTAAACCCTAAACCCTAAATAATCTAGTAGCTTCCATTTTCTTTTCCATTATCCCTATTATAGCCCCAAATATATACCCTATAATCCCTATATAACCCCTATCTAACCCCTATAATCCCTGTAGTTTCCATTTTCTTTTCCATTAAACCCTAAACCCCAAACCCTAAACCCTAAACCATACTATAGGAGTTTCCATTTTCTTTTCCATTATTACTAAGTCCCCCTGACCCTCCAAGTAGGAGCCCGCAGGGCTCACTGTCCTACCGTTGTCATATGCAGAGTTCCCGGCCCCCACTGCCCTAAACCCTAGACCCTAAAGACCCTAAACCCTAAACCTAAACCCTTCCTAGGGTATAGGGTTAGGGCTTCAAGTTTAGAATGAAAGGTTTTAGGGCTTAGGATTTAGGGTTTAGGTTGGAAAGTTTCGGGTGTTGGGTTTAGGGTTTCAAGTTTAGGGTTGTTTAGGACATTTCTGACTGCTTCAGTTGTGACGCCGCTTTGCTGTTTTCCTTTCCACAATGCGCGTCTCCAACCTATAGTCCCCCTTACGTAGACAGAATATGGCTTTGGGCATTTTCTAATAAGATCACCATATACCCCATATTCTATCTACTTAAGGGGGGCTACATACCCCCAGCTGTGAAATACGACTTCTTGTGGTAGCTGCCAAAGCGGGATCCCTGCTGCTTGGAAACTTCCTCTGGGGTGCGTCACAGGGTAGTTTCCGTCAAACGGCAAGCCCCAATTTAGATCCCAAAATAGTATACCTGAAGCCCAAAAGTATGTAGATTGATAGCCGTTTGGGCTGCTGTTTGGAGTTATGGGTCATTATTTTACGTACATTTGGGGTCTACGTAGTCCATACCGTAAATGAAGGAAATCTTGCACCATTTGATACGCCTTACGCACCAGCAAGTGGATTTTTCTCAAATCGCCCTGCCGCGCCTGCAGCTCTCAAACCTACATACGCAGTCTCCCTCAACCCCAAACCCTACTCCCTCTCAAGCCCTTCAACCTAGAGTCCAAATTCCAGAAGCCTTAGCCTTGAAACCTCGAACCCTCCCAAATGCTGCAACCACAAAAACATTCTGAGTTCTAAAAGCCCTAAACCCTCAACCCCGGAAGATTCATCATCATCCTTGTTATTCGTATTGTTCTTGTTATTAGTACCTAGACCCCAAAAGTATGTAAAATAATAGCCCTAAACCCATAATAATAGCCATAAAGGCCATTATTTGACATATTTTGGGGGTCTAAACCCTAAATAACATAGTAGTTTCGATTTTCTTTTCCATTATTCTACATACTTTTGGGGTCCAGGTAGTACTTTAAACTCTCAACTCTCACCCCGCCAGTTGGCACAGGCTGAGAAAGTGGCAGCTGCCACAGCCAGCGCTGAAAGCGTGAAGGCGGAGGCGCCAGGGCTTAGGGTTTGGGGTTTGAGGGTTTAGGATTTAGGGTTTGGGGGTTGGGGTTTAGGGTTTGGGGTTTAGGGCTTGGGGTTTAGGGTTTAGGGTTTGGGGTTTGGGGTTTAGGGTTTGGGGTCTTAGGGGTTGTTTGGAATCTAGAGATCAGAGTTTAATGTGTGGGGTCCCATGGCAGGGAGTATAGGTGTGCGGGGTTTTCAGATTGATGATTACATGGTTTGGGGCTTCTGGATCTCAAGGATAGAGGTCTGGGTGTAGGAAACAGCTGTACCCTCCGCAGGTCCTTCCTTTTTGGACCTTTATCCTGGCCTGGGACGGTTTAAGGGCTCGGAGGGTGCTTCTCCGTATTGCTCTAGGGTTGAGGGCACTCTGAGCCACTCTAAACTATTCCCTGCCACCCCAAACCATGCTAAACCACACGGAACCACTATAGGTCACTGAGCAGTTGTCGATGGCATGGCATGGCAACCAATGATGAGATTTCTTGAGCGGGGCAAGCATCAGCCAATTGTTGGGGTCACTGAAGAACATTCTCGCCTTTGAGGCTAGGACACGGTTAAGTGCCTCAGGGTTTAGAGTTCAGGGTTTGGGTTTGCTATTCCAATGCGTCCTAATGCCCTTGTACTAATATTAACCTCATCCCTACCACTAAATATTCCCGATAGACGGCCTTAGATGCGAGGGGACAGATTGTATGTTAGGGGCTGGTGGTGTATAACATTGGTATGAAGAAGGTACTGCGGAAGATCCTAAAGGGAAGGAGAAAGCTTCCAGCGTAGGAGCCACAGTCAATGTTCAGGGTTTAGGGTTTAGGGTTACACTGCTACTGCTTCTGCTATATAGTCACAATCTGTTGCCACTCTAAAGTCTGGATTGCTGGATTGTAGGAACTCCCTCCTCCAACGACCATGCTGATTTCTTGCATCGGCTGGGCACTTTAAACCCTAATCCGTAAACCCTATACTCTCGCTTATCTCATCTAATCCCTATACTATCCCTATATAATCCCAGAATCCAATTGATTTTCCATTTGTTCCATTTGACTCTCCATTATTCCTATACACCCCTATATCTCCATATAGACCTTCCTATAACCCCAAACCCAAACCCTATATCCCCTTCAACCCTAAACTCTAACCTCCCCCCAGCTCTTCTGGGTTGCTGTTAAGGAACATAAATGAAGTTACCATAATAGGTATATATAAGTAATTAATAGGGTTCCCCCAATATAGGAACTTAATTTAAGTTCCTTAACAGCAACCCAGCTATTTTGGGATTCATCTCTTGGTTACACCAGGCGGCTGTAATTCAAAGCAAAGCTGCAGAGCTCTCCGCTGACCCCTCGGTGCTGCAAAGATGATGAGTTTAGGGTCCATGGTGTTTAGGGCTTGGGGCGCGGGGCTAAGGATTTTTCGTTCAGGATTTAGTGCTTGTGTTTAGGGTTTAGAGCTTAGGATATAGTGTGGGGGGTTAAGGATTTAGGGCTTAGGTTTTAGGGTTTGGAGCTATGTTTGAGTTGTTTTTAGGGGGGCAGGTTGGCCGGGGCTGGGGGCTTGCGGTTCAGGGTTCAGAGTACAGTGAATTTTGGGTACTGCCCCCACTCAGTAACAGTCTATATTAGGGGTCCTATTAAGGGCTATATATAACCATATTATAGTTATTATCCAACTGTTACTGCGGTGGGGCAGTACTGAAAGTGAGTTTTGTACCTGGCTGTCAAGTTCGATACACCGGCGGACACAGGACAACCCCCCGGGCAACAAGGAGCTACCGTGGATTCAGTACCACAACGCTACAGATTTTCATAACCCTGAACCTTAAACCGGGTTTAGGGTTTGGGGCTTAGGGTTTAGAATTAGTGTCCACGTGTTGTTGGAGAACCCCAGAGGGTCAGCGCTTCTACTTAGACAAAGGTATGTAGAATAATTACCCTTTTGGCTGTTTTTCTAATATATACATATTTTTTTCTTTTTTACGGACTTTTGGGCCATTATGTTACCTACTCTTTGGGTGTTTAGGTAGTGAGCATATACTGATGATCCCAATGAAAGCCTAGCAATCCCCATCATTACTTCACCTACTTACCACGCCTCACCTGACCTGCAAAGTGGGCCCGAAAAGAGCTAAGATTTAAGACGTGTTCAAAGTGGCAAGAAATGGCCCCTCCCAGCCCCTAAGACTAAGAATCCCAATATAGTGCCATCGTGCATAAAAAGGAGAGGATCTGTAATGAGGAGTATTGTTGATACTAAACATCCTGCATGACCTTCGTATACTATCATCCCATTATTCCTGAGGTGCAAGGTACTCAGGGTCATGCAGGGTTTGTAGTATCCCCATAATGGTGCCCTATATAACCGCAGATTCCATTTAGCTTTCCATGTGCTTTTTCATCTGACTCTCCACTATTGGGGCGGGGAATACCCCTTTTTACCCCCTAAATCCTAAACCATTATCCACCATCATGGGGATTCAGTCATCAGTGCAGTCTGGGGTTGAGGTAACGCGTCTGCGTGTGCACTGGAAAACTTTCTCTTAAGGGTGTAGGTAGGGTTTTCAGGGTTTAGTTTTTTCAGATGTTAAGGCCTAGGGTTTGTAAGGTTGTAAGGTCTGGGGGTCTAGGGTTGCGGGCTTAGGCTCAGGACCACCAAAATCCCCTGCCCTACGCCAAACCTTCGCTCCAATTCTCCCTAAATAACAGCTTGAACCCTATAAACTTCTAACACGTAACTCAATGCGGAAACGGGTCCAATCAAGCAAAAAAACAATACTCCCCAAGTAACTCGAACCTCCACTCATGCACCTAAGCCCTCATCTGCGAGACCGATCGCCTGCACCCATACCGGCCCAGACCCTTGGACCTTGAACCCTAAACTTAGGGTTTAGGGTTTAGGGTTAACCCTAATCCATGAGCCCTGGACGCATACAAATCCAAGACCCCTCACTGGGCAAATTATCACGCGCTGAAACCAGCTCAACCCTTAGTTGTAGTAAATCGTGGGAACATACTCAAACAGCCCTTACTTCAGGCTTATGCATTCTCTTAATTTGCGCAGCCGCCCGGCCCTGAACCGTACGCACCTCCCCCTTTGATAACCCCCCTGAAGACAAATATTCCCCTCATATGCAACGGTACGATACTGAGGAAGGGCTATTCTTAACAAGGGATGGGGGCTTGGTGTCAGGGAGAGGTGATTGATAAGGAGGCATCCCGAACCCTACACCCTAAAACCCGTCTTTCGTGTGCATAAGTTTGGTCCCGGGGGTGATACACTGTGGACATCGTGTCTGAAGCTCTGTGGGGCCGTGCTCTGGTAGCATCTCACAGGCTTGGACTCGGTAGAAAAGGCCCGATAAAAGAAAAAAACAACTAAACCCTCAAACCCTAAACCCTAAAACCCTAAAACCCTAAACCCTGAAAACCGAAACACTGTAAGAAGTAGGTTTTACAGGATTAAGAAACCCAGGCCCAGCGAGAGGCGGAGCGGCTCAAATCGGAGAATGCTGCGCTGGAACGGGACGTCGTGGACTTGGCGAGGACCTGGACTTGTGCAGTAACAATATTCGTAATACGGTGGATACTAACAATCCTGCATGACCCTAAGTACATTATACCTTGGGAATAACGGGACTGTTGAATATTAAGGTCATGCAGGATTTTACTGTATCAACAGTAGTACCAACAACAATAGTTACAGCAATACTAATAATCGTAGTAGTGGTAATGACAGGAAGCGTATATAATGAACGGGAATATTGGTAGTAATCCTAAAATATCCCCATTGCTTGAGAAATATGGGGTATCCCAGGTCGAAATCCCATGAGAATCCACACATTGTATGCCGACATATAAACCCGAGCCATCCCTACATCACCCCATATGGGGTTGTATGAGAACCCCGCGCCAGAGGATTAAGTTCACGCGCCGCGAATTGCAAAATTAGCGGCTTCAGTGCGAACACCGCTAAGAAGAGAAAGGAACGATAACTGAAACGATAAGGTCCAAAATTTGGAAAGCGATAAGAATAAGATTAAACGAGAACAACATGTCGGGTTAAGCACGAAAGAACGTGGTTTAGTACATTCGCATGAATACACCATATTGCTTTTTAGAACCTTATATTATATCCCTATATAATTATCCGTATATATGGCAGTGCATTACTGCATACATACAATTAAAGCCACTTAGAGATCTGACCCTGATCCCTGAACCCTAACTCAAAACCTGGGCCCAACTCGGAATCCTAAACCGCAAGCCCCTAGACCCCAAACCCCTGAACCCCTAAACTCATAAACCCTCAACCCCTAGCGCCCTAAACCCTAAACCCTATACTCCTAACCTTAAACCCTTAACCCTACATATGCACTGACTCCAGGATGCTTACTGAGCTGAAAGCAGCAGTCCACCAGTTCTCCGGATGCATGCGACGGGTTCGGGGAGTTTAGGCTTTAGGCTTTGGGTTCAGAGTTTAGGCCGTAGGGTTTAGGGTTCAGGCTTTATAGGAGTTTGTTTAAGGTTTCGGGTTCAAGGTTTCGGGTTTAGGGTTTAGAATGTCCAGGTTAAAGGTCTGTTTAGGGTTCAGGGTTAGGCTTCACGCGTCCAGGCTACCTGGACCCCAGCAGCAGGTAAAACAACGGTCCAAAGCCCCTGAAGCAGTTCAAAGGGCCATTACGTATTCTACATACATTTTGGGTTCCTAAACCCTAAACCCTTGGCCCTATACATCCCTGTATACCCCTATATAATCACGATTCACATGTCTCCGATGATTGCCTGAAAGTGGCGTCCGGGCTTTAGGGTTTCTGCATCTTTCTGGACCCCGAAAGTAGGAAAAATAATGGCCCCCAACCCCTTAAAAGGCCCAAGAGGCTGTTATTCTACATACTTGTGGGGTTCAGGTATAAAAGGAAGATATTAGTTCCTAAATAAATGAATCAAATGGAAAAGGACATGGAAACTGACATGGCAACTGGGTAACGAGCGGATCTTAGTCACCCCACCCCTAAAGGTCAGGATCCTTTTATCGTCATAACCTTAAGGCTCCAAGGTCCCAAATACCTTTAATGTTATTGTGTTTGCGCACTAATATCCTACTATTTGGGTCCTTGGACCCTTAGGGTAAGATAGTTGTATAAGTTGTGCGTGGTAGTTTCCCTAAATAGGGGGACCCCAATATAGACCCCAAAATTTTTGGGGAAACCCCCATATAGGCTCTTTTCTTTAGGGTTCGGATACTTGGTGGAACTGATTCATTACATTTTCCCACATGAGCCGAGCCATTGTCTGAACTCCGTCAAGTTAGGGTTTAGGGTTTGGGGTTTAGGGTTTTTTGTGGGGGCAGGAGGGCTTTTGTAAGGGAGTAATATAGCGATTATGATTGAGGGGATACTTGGAGTTTAGACCTCGAACCCTAAACCTTACACTAGGGGTTACTAAGGGGGAGAGTAGGAGCTTAGACCTTAAACCTTAAACCCTTAACCCTATACTAGGGGTTCTCAAGGGGGATATTAGGAATTTTTACATATAGCTTACATGGACGAAACCCCATGACTCTGGTACCGTGGTTTCATGCGGTTTAGGGTTTAGGGTTTGGGATAATCCTCTCCTCCTAATATTAAACGCCCCCACCCCCCCAATATCAAATTCTCCCAGTATGTGGTATATTATATGATATGGAGAGTATTTAATATTAAGGTGGTGCGGGTTTAAGAATAGAGTGAGGGGATTATAGTTCCCAAAATGGGGTCTCATTGTATCCTCCTTCTTGGGTATACTGCCGTATTTAGGAAATATAATCTTACTTGGTTTTACAACCAAAAAAAGCGCAACTCATGTGGACATTCATGGAGCCGTGGCTTTCAAGACCGCACTTACTGTTGTTTGTGCAAGCTTGTGCACTTCTTCCTTGCAGTTAGGGCGTACAAACCTTCTTAACATGAATGCCGAACAGCTGATGGAACAGGCGGCACTCAAAGCCCTACAAAAACGCCATCATCTTGCTAGACACTTGTCAGTCTGTACACAGAGAGATACTGCTTTTGGCAAGGCCTTCTCAAACTGTTGCGCCATTCATATGGGTAGTTTCCAAAGTTGGGTCCCATCTTGGTACCCCTGAATATTCGGTGCCGTAATATAATCTATAACCCAAAGGGGCCCACAATTTTGAAAACAACCCATAAACTCTAGTGTATATATAACCTTAAACCCTAAACCCTGAATAGAAACTTCCATTTTCGTTTCCACTATTCCCAATTTTGAAGACCCATATATGCAGAAATTTGAAGCCTCGTTTGCCCAAGGAACGTCGATGGTCCTACGACATTTGTAGTAGGCCTGTTTTGACTCCTACAGGTCCAAGGATTCAAATAATAGGGTTTAGGTCCCGAATACCATTAATATTAGAGTATTTGAGCCCTAAAACCTTATAATTTGGGTCCTTGGACCCTTAGATAGTCCCCATATATCCCTATATATCCATCCCCCTATAACCCCTTTAAAGGGACCCTCTGATTTGGGTCCTTGAACCCTGAGGGTGCTTGAGCTTTATTTAGGCTCCACGAAGGGAAGCTGAGCATTGGGGTCTACACGCAGGGCCTTCATAAACCATGAACCCTAAACCCCTGAACCCGTAACATCCTGATGGTCGGCTTCGGCCGCTGGAGATCCTGGAATTATTTTGGTCAGTTAGAAGTTTACCTAGGGGTTTAGGGTTTAGGGCTCAGCGGTTTGCCTGGAGTACGAAGCGTACCCGTGAAGCAGGGCTTTAGCCCACATGGTGATTTGGATGAAAAATTCCATGCGAGTGGTCATTTTCAGGTTAGCTGAACCTTGTTGATTTGGCTGTATCCGTTGCTATCACTGAACCACTGGCATCTGCTACATAAACAAGACCAATCTTCATGGAACATTTGGAGATCAAATGAGCCGATGAACCAACCGGCGGCATGACTGACTAGGGATTCGGTTTTGATGCCATGGCGAATGCTCTAGTGGAGGTGAGCATTCAAGGTCCCGACGGATCCTGCACAGAGATCCATGTGGAGCCTGGCAGCACCGTTTCCAAGATCTGGGAGCACGAAACTTTGAGGCTGCCAGCTGGTTATTGCGGACGCTTGGTAACTCAGACTGCGGAAATTCTGGAGCCTGCTAGCAGGGTGTGGGAACCTCAGGCGCGGGTGCCTCGAAAGCACACCCACAACATCCTTAATTGAATCCGCCTTAAGCCCCTTGTATTCCCCGTGTATCCCCCGAGTCCCCAGCGTAGGTCCGTTTGCAGAATCCACAGGTCTTGACCGTGGTCCGCTTCAAGAACTTCATTCAGGTTGCGGACCAGGACCAGACATCGGGCCCACAAAGCGAGTTGATTTTTGTGGCGATTCCAGCGGGTACCACCCACGTCAGGGATCGAGCCTTCATGACATGTTCAGCTTTGCAAGAAGTGGAAATACCCAACTGTGTGACCACAATTGGAAAACGCGCTTGGCTAGGCTGCAGTGCCTTGAAACATGTGGAGTTCCCCGATTCAGTGACAAGCATTGGGGCTGAAGCCTTCGCAGAATGCAGCGCTATGGAAACCATGAGGATTCCCAACTCCGTGGCTCGCATTGAGGAAGGCATGTTTTGCTGTTGCAGCCTCCTGAAACATGTGGAGATCCCCGGTTCGGTGACAAGCATTGGGGCTGTAGCCTTCGAAGCATGCCGTGCTTTGGAGGTCATGAAGATTCCCAATTCCGTGGCTCGCATTGAAGATAACGCGTTTTGCAGCTGCAGTGCCCTGAAACATGTGGAGATCCCGGATTCGGTGACAAACATTGGAAGTCAAGTCTTCGCACTCTGCAGCGCTTTGGAGACCATGAAGATTCCCAACTCAGAGGCCAGCATTGGGAGTCAGGTGTTTTCCGGCTGCAGTGCCCTGAAACATGTGGAGATCTGCGGTGGCAGCATTGGACATGAGGTGTTTTTCGGCTGCAGTGCCTTGAAACATGTGGATATCTCCGTGCGCAGCATTGGAAATGACGTGTTTTCCGGCTGCAGCGCCTTGAAACATGTGGAGATCTCCGATTCGGTAAGAAACATTGGGGATCGAGTCTTCCAAGCCTGCAGTGCTTTGAAGAGCATGAAGATTCCCAGCTCCGTGGTCAGCATTGGAAATCAGCTGTTTTCTGGCTGCAACGCATTGAAGCATGTGGAGCTCTCCGATTCGTTGAGAAGCATTGGGGATGGAGTCTTTGCACACTGCAGCGCTTTGGAGAATATGAAGATTCCCAACTCCGTGGCTAGCATTGGGAGTCAGGTGTTTTGTGGCTGCAGTGCCCTGAAACATATAGAGATCCCAGATTCGGTGACAAGCATTGGGGCTGAAGCCTTCGCAGAATGCAGTGCTTTGGAGACCATGAAGATTCCCAACTCCGTGGCCAGCATTGAGAATAAGGTGTTTTCCGGCTGCAGTGCCCTGAAACATGTGGAGATCCCGCATTCGGTGACAAACATTGGACGTCGAGTCTTCGCACACTGCATCGTTATGGAGACCATGAAGATTCCCAACTCAGTGGCCAGCATTGGGAGTCAGGTGTTTTGCGGCTGCAGTGCCCTGAAACATGTAGAGATCCCCGATTCGGTGACAAGCATCGGGGATGGAGCCTTCGTACACTGCAGCGCTTTGGAGGTCATGAGGATTCCCAACTTCGTGACTCGCATTGAGGATGGCGTGTTTTGCGGCTGCAGCGTCCTGAAACATATAGAGATCCCCGATTCTGTGACAAGCATCGGGGATGGAGCCTTCGCACACTGCAGCGTTTTGGAGACCATGCAGATTCCTAATTCCGTGACCAGCATTAAAGATGACGCGTTTTGCGGCTGCAGTGCCCTGAAACATATAGAGATCCCCGATTCGGTGACAAGCATCGGGGTTGAAGCCTTCGCAGGATGCAGCGCTTTGGAGACCAGCGACAGAAGGCTGAGGAGAATAGACTACCGAAACCCCAGAAGTATGTAGAGCAATAGCCTTTTGGGCTGTTTTTAGAGGTTTGGGGCTATTATTTTACCTACTTTTGGGGTCCAGGTCGAAGGTTTAAGGTGCAAGGCTTGGGGTCGCGCTTAAACCCTAAACCCCAAACTCTAAAACCCCATATAACCCCTACATCAGGTCCCATTATGTCGGGTTGAAGGCTATCATTATGGGGGAGGGGGGGTCTGGCAGGAGTGTTTGTTGAGAGGGGGATGGAGAGGTTCATGCGTTTAGGGTTTAGGGTTATGAGTCATGTGGTTTTTTCCGTATGGAGACATATTGGGATCATCAGGGTCGTATACTTGGAGGGTCAGGGGGACTTAGTAAGTAGGTTAATAAGCCCCATAACCCATGTAGTAACACTCCTATACCCCATATAGTAAGCCTAGTTATCCCCCTTATTAAACCACTTTCCAAGTCCTCCTGACCCTAAGCCCTCACCCACTTACGAAGCCCCCCTGACCCTCCAAGTAATTTCCTGTACTCCCTAATATAGTATCTTCCATTTGACCTTCCAAGTAGTTCCTAAGTCCCCCTGTCCCTCCAAGTAGGGGTTTGTTTTGAAAACGCCCCCGTATAAGTCCCTCTGCTAGGCCGCACGAATCTAACAAGGTATCGAGGTGACCCGAAAGGTTTAGGGCTTAGGGTTTAGGGCTTAGGGCTTGGGGTTCCCTGAACCTAAACCAGGCTCAAGGATTCGTTTTGTGTGCAAGGTTTGACAGCACAAGGTTTAGGATTCAGGGCGTGAGGTTCAGGGTTTAGGGCTCAAGTTTATTTGTATGTGGGAAGGGGAGACTACATGAACCTGTGCGTCAAACATATATGGGCTGGGTGGTTCCTATAAGAACGTCTGCATTTTTTGAGGGGGTAGAACCCAAGAATGATCCACCGATTCCAACATTCTCGAATGTCTCTTTGAGAAACATATGTGGGGTTGATCTTAAGTTTCAAGGTCCTTTGGGGATATGTTTCAAGGTACCTGTCGTAGGCCTAGAAACGAAATGTAGGAAAGTGGCGTTCCATCATGCCAATTTTTGGGCACAGGAATTTGATTAATTACCATGTGGGTTTTTCGCTTCCTCAAAAAATGCCTGCGCCACGCTTGTGTGTACTCTCGCCTCCAAGCACTTTTGCGGCTCAGTTTCAGGGATTTGGGCATACATCTCTAGGCAGCCTCCCTCCTGGCCTACATGAGTTGCTGTCAAGGTTAGCTTTGCCAAGGGACCCTTATGGGTGGACATGGTGGCGCCCTCTTATAGTTTGGTATATTCCTGAACCCTAAATTTACTGGGACCTTGAATAGCCAAACCATAATTACGAACCGAAACCCTAAACCCTAAACCTAAACCTCATCTCTAAAGGCCAGAAGCCCCAAAACATGCAGGAAAACAGACTCAAATCCAAAAACCTCTTCAACCCCAAAAATCTGAACACCTGAACCCTAAAACCCTAAAACTCAAAACTCAGAAGCCAAGCCTTGGACCCTTAAACCTACTGGGTTGCTGTTGAGGAACTTACATTGAATTACCATAAGGGGTGTGTATAGGGTTTAGGGTTTAGGGTTTAGCGTTATATATATATATAGAGATATATACTTCCTGTTGGTTGGTCGGAATTTAGGGAATACTATCCCTATAGAACCCCTATATGCTATATTCCCTTATTCCCTATTAACCCCCAGTAAGTATGTAAACCCTAAACCCTACCTAAACCACCAAACGTACGTAAAACAATGGCCCAAAACCCCTGAATATAGCCCAACAGGTCATTATTCTACATACTTTGGGGGGCCAGGTAGTAATTACTATGGTTTCCCGATATAGCCTTAGGTATGCTGGTGGCGGCTTAGGAGGCTCCTAGAGAAGAAGGCCTGGCTCATGAGGGTTTAGGGTTTAGGGGTTAGGGTTTAGGATTGAGGGTTTAGGGTTTAGGGTTCGGGGCTTGGGGTTTGGGGTTTCGTGTTCAGGGTTTGGGGTTTAGGGTTCAGGGTCCGGGGTTTGGGGTTTAGGGTTCAGGGTTTGGGGTTTAGGGTTTAGCGTTCAGGGTTCAGGCTTTAGGGTTCAGGATTTAGGGTCAGGGCCTAGGCGTTGTATATGATAATGGAAAAGAAAGTGGAAGCTACAGTTTAGGGTGTAAGTTTTAGGGGCTATTTGAGCTATAGTCTAAACCCCTTTAGGGGGGGTTAAATAGGGGTTTATATAGGGGAGTATGATAGGGGTTATTAAGCTGGCGTGTTCTTGAAAACAATTTTTAATTTCTATCGGTTTCTTGCTGGCCACTTGCTTGTTTTCAGGGGCTGGGGTGCAGACCCTTAAAAACTTGTAGATCAGGTTTCTAAGAGCCCCAACTTTCAGTGAATTGGGATGCAAAAACAAACCTGAACCCCTCAAACCTGAA
>CAJNIZ010012559.1:42894-63118 GCA_905231905.1 Symbiodinium pilosum | reverse complement strand
ATTTTGTTTCTGTCAACAGACAATCGTGTGATTTGCTCAGCATGAAAGCAAGCAAGTGATGCTGATTCCCACATGAGGGCTTTAAGGTTCCCCAAACCTCCTCCAGTGAAGATTTGGCCTTTTGGGTGAATCATGTCTCAGCTTGTGTGAAGCCCAGGTGTAGATCTTCCTGTTTCAAAGATGATCGCTGCAGCTGCAAGGCTGGTTTGTGTGACCAGCTCCTGACTTGATTGATGCTGGGTGCTACGTGTGCAACATTAACAAGTTGCAAAAACCTTGTGCGTGACCTTCCTTTGGTACAGCTGGCTTTCAAGATACAGCCCGACTTCCTGCTGCCAAAGAACAAGCCAACAACATGTCATTGCTTGCCCATGTAATCTGTCTTGAGCAGACAGGGCCTACAAAGATGTTGTTTCCAGTTTCCTGAATTGCTGCACTGTTCCACAAGGAGCCTGCTTACACTGCAGATGTGGGTGCACAACATTGGCTGGGGTGCTTCTAAGGAGGTGTGCTGAAACTATGCTGGAGACTGTTAAGCAGTGGCAGTGCTTTGGAAGAGTTGTAATGCTGGCTTGGAGGTTCCCTTGTGATATGCGTGCGTTTAGGCCTGAAGGTGCGAGCAAGTCCAGGATTCCTGATTTGTAAGTTACCTCAGCTAGGCTATAATTCCTCCACCATGGGTTTTAACTCAGCACTGTAGCCCAACCTACTTGTAGTCTCCAAGGGCCACCTGGCAAGATGTGCTTGCTCTACTTGGTCTTCAGCTTGCATGTCATCACAAGAGTAACGTGTCCCGGTCCAGTGTGCCGCCATTAACCTTGGCACACATCCTTCATCACGTTTTGAAGAGACGTTCTGAACCCTGCCCTGAAACCTCCCAGACACCTCTGCGACAGCTAGCACATACCTCCCGCGCATCTCCCTAACACATTGCCAGATGTTCCTTAACACCTGACTTCTCACCTTTGATAGAGAGGGTTCCCTGGTCATCATGGCAGGGTCTTTGCTTGCTTCTCCCCTTGATTTACAACCAATCCTTGGTTCCGGACCTGGCCTTCATTTAGCGCTGCAGATATGTACTGTTTGATGTAGTTCCCCTGGTGTTGTTCCAGTAAGGGACAAGTGACAAGAAAGCCCCATGTAAAGAAATAGCATGTGTGCCCAGATATTGCAGAAGGCCATGTGCCAAACTGTTCAGTCATCTTGTAGTATGCAAAACATGACAAGCACATGATCCTGCCCCAGGCCGTTGCAGATCCTGAGCTGTGGGTCCGTTTGATTTTGGGGAGGCTTTATGCAGAGAGAAAAAAAGTTGCATCACCAGCCGACAAGCAGGTGGCTTCACCTTGGAATCATGCCCTGCGAACTTTACGGCCTCCGTGTTGGGCAACAGCCATAGAAATTAAATTTCTGTGAGCTGCTCAAACCCACACCAGTAAGGGGGATACTAACATGGCTCAATTAGGGTTTAGGGCTTTGGGCTGGCAATTCATTAGCTAGATGCTCAGTAATTGGGGTTACAAGGTGGGGATACAGTGGTCTGTATATATGAGAATATAAGGGATCATCATCAGAGTTACTACCCATTTAGCTGAACTCCAGGGCCATCTAAATAAATGATCCTTGATAAGGACCCCCATGAGGGGCTACAGTCGAAGGGATTACAGGGTGAATAGTTTGAGCAAGCCCCCATATGGAATCTTATGAAAGGCTGTATAAGTTTATGACGGCTATTTGGGGATATTGAATATATGTGTCAGCATGCACCCCCCCCAATGCTCCGTGATATAGAACATGATTAACCCCCTCCTGTGGTCCTGGTGTTTATGTTTCGTATTTTATGCTAGAGTTGTCATAGAAAGTTTACAATGCTTCCGGAGGGGTTCTATAAGCTTTAGAGGGTTCATGGAATCTATAGCAGGTTTTTTTGACGGCTTTCTGAGGACTTTCTAGAAGGCTTTTGAAGGTTTTCTAGCGTTTTATACGGGGCTTATAGAGGTAGAGGGTTAAAGATGGTTCTACACGGATATTGTGGTTCTGGGTTGAGGCTTAGGCTTTGGGGTCAACGGCTTTGGGTTGAGTACAGGGCTTTGCTGTTGGGAGTGTCCACAGCCCCCTAAACCCTGAACCCTAAACCTTGAAACCTAAACCCTGAACCCTAAACCTGGAGGATCCCTGGCGTCAAGGGTTCCTGGGTTGTGCCCCTAAGGTCGTACCCCTAAAAGGTTTCCCCAATATAGCCCTAACATAGCCCTTAAATGAGCCGATGTAATCCCGTGAAGTCCCATATAATTGTGAAAGGATCCCAAACCCAGGGGTACAGCCTTTGCGGTACAAGCCTGAAACCCTTAACAGATCCTAAATCCTAGACCTTAAACCTGGGAGCCCGATATGACCTAGATCTCAAGGTCCTTAAAGAGGGGTTATACATGGGATTATATAGAGGACTACTGTGGGGCTAAACCCTAAACCCTTAGGAAGCTCAGATGGGGATTATTACAGCACCCGTAAGGTTTACCTGGATCCCCCAATGGGGGGGATTCCCCACAAGAAGGGGTATCTTTTGTGGTCTGTGTAACAAGGTTACTAAGCTTGATAGTATTTGGGGGTCTATAGCGGGGTGTCCCTTATTTTGGGCAACTATCAAGATAGGAAAAAGGAATGCGCAAAACGCAGAATTTTCGTGTTCAGGTAAGGTTCAGGTTGAGGGGTTTAGGCTGCGTGGTTTCTTGGGGACAAACAGGGGTGTGTGAGAACTGGTACCTCTATCCTGGCCGCTTGCGCTCTTTATGGCACGTCTTTTCGGGGGCCTCCATGATTGGGGGCTAGCAGGACGTACGTGATGCTTCCTGCCGAGTTGCGGCACAGGTAGACGCTGACGCCTCCTGGCGTGCACTGACTCCACCTGCAATCTTCTTGATCTGATTTAGGGCTTTCTGGAGAATAGGCTGCCTTTGCTTCAGGAAGGTTTACTGATCGGTTCCTTAGCTACCCCCTCTTCTGCACCCCCAAAGTCGGATAGGAGGTGTAGTTACGCAACCCATGACCCAGTTATATCTAAGGTATCTGTAGTTATGGGACCTTATATTTAGGTTATAACTACAGTTACTAAGTAGTTTATAAGTACCATGGACCTCCAAGCATGATCTCCAATCTCCTCAATTGTTCATTGTTTCCCCACCAAGGCTTGTGGGAGGGTCCTGGGAAAATGGTACCTAACCCGGAGAGGTCAAACGTCTCGCTTCCTAGTCCTTTTGCGGGACCCCAAACCTTAAACCCTAAATCTTAAACCCTGGACCCTAAACCTTAAACCCTTTAAACCTTAAACCTAAACCCTAAACCCGGGGGAATGGTCAGAATTCTGCAAAGGCTTTCTTAGGGGAGGGGATTAGGTAAGCTAGGGGCCAAAGACCGCGCCAAAAAGGCTGTTACTTTGCAAGCTCCCAGGGTTTAAGTCTAAATCCCACATGAGCTACGGACCAAATTTAGGTTTGGGGGGACATACGGGAATATATAGGGTTTTGGGGGGACCTATTACTGACAAATTTAGTCCAGGGCTCACATATCCCTGCGACATGTAACTCCTGCAAACCATTAAGTAGCCCCTTTTCAAGCACCTCGTCGCGTCGCCCTCCAGGGTTAGGTAACCGATAAACTTTGAAGCACCAGATCCCACAACACGAACGCTTTTTGTGGAGGTCCATCGATACGCTCCGGGGGCACGCGCCCGGGGAACGTCCCGTAACTTTGTGAGAGTTTCTCAAAAAAGGGGTAGTAGTCCTAGGTCTTTTTTGACGGATTCCAAGGATGTAGCTTACGAGCTTCGCATAGGTGAGGGCTCATATGACCCTAGGGATATATGACGGTTATAAACAGATTCTGAGGTTTCATCATTTGGGGGCTCTGCATTTGGGAAACTCGCACGTGAGAAGCTCCATAGGAGACCACCTGCAAGGTGATGAGTGGGTCTAGGATTTATTAACTTTCTGTCAAGGATGTGGAGGTATTCCCTAGAACTAGCACAACACGAATGACATGCTGGGATTCCTATTGCAGGAAGGGTCCAAAATAAGCTTGCCCATGTTGCGGGGGAACACTACTTAAAGGAAACTGTTGCTTTGTGTGACTTAAAGCCCTTAGCCCTAAACCCTTCAAGCCCTAAACCCTAGAGCCCTAAACCCTTCAAGCCCCAAACCCTAAACAGCCATAAACACTAAACCCTTAAAGCCCTAAACCCTTAAAGCCCTAAACCCTAAATCCTTAAAGCCCTAGACTCTAGACCCTAGACTCTGGTGCAGCAAGCGGTGTGTGTGCAGATTTCGCTTGCAAAATGGATACGTTGGTGACTCTGGGGGCTTCTTACAGGGTCAGCGTGTATGACTCGTGGATCAGACTGCAGGGCTTCAGGTTTAGGGTTGAGGGCGAGGGTTTAGACCCTATATATCCCTAGATAACCCTGGTTTCCATTTGATCTTCCACGTTCTTTTCGATTTGATTCTCCATTCTACAATGAGCCTACATAACCATGTAGTTCTATCTCCCAATGGTTGAAAGGCGAGGACATGATGTAACAAGAGATCACTCTGTAACCCTGGGCACACACAGAAAGAAACGTGTCTACCCTAGGACAGCTGTAGCATTCTAATTGTGGGGGCTTAGGGATACGAACTAACCCCCATTACTGCATGGATCTCTTAGAGGGCTAGCCCTCAACTCTAAACCCTGAACCCCAAGACTTGAACCTCGAATCCCGAGCTTGGTCATCATCGGGCATGGTTTTTCATGTTTGTCATACACATGAAAAGCCCAAGAAGAGGAGAATAAGACAACAGCACACCCTACCTGGACCCTCCAATGTAGCACCTTCGGGGTGGTCTTAACCGTGGTTTGGTTTAGGGCTCTGACCAAAAAACATACCCAACAGGTAAAGCTTTGGAATTGGGTGGTCCTAACAATCTGTTCAGGGTTTAGGGTTCTAAGCAAAAACATACCAAACCCCAAAAGGAACTACATTGTAGGGTCCAGGTAAAGCTTTTCCAAAGCAGCACTAGTCCCTAGTTGGCTTCAGGGGTTTAGGGTTTCGGGCTTAGGGTTTAGGGTTCAGGTTTAGGGTTTAGGGGGCTAAGACGGTGGAGGTTAAGGGTAGAAGCTTATTGCAGTTTCCTAATTAATTCCCATTACCAGAAGTACATTCTTGGATCTTGGTATTATTATGTTATAGGGTACCACCAGATAGACCCCGAAATGATGTGGGAGTTGTTCAGGCCCCTGTAGTGAACAACTAGAACAGGGATTCGGATTCGCGGTATGTCATGCTACAGGCTTATAGTCCCCCTTAACTAGATAGAATATGGCTTTGGGTATATAAAAATGAGATCCCCATATACCCCAGATTCTATCTACCCAAGGAGGCAAAATCCTAAACCCTATATTCTATCTACTTACAGGGACTGCATAATGTCGGCAACTTTTCAGGTTTTGGGCTGGTGTCAGGACTTACGGTCTAGCGTTTAGTGTTGAGGCGGTTGCAGGGTTTCGGTTGCTGGGTAAGGGTTTAGGGTATAGGGTCGTAAAGGCTTCAGGGTCCAAATAGGCCCTCAAGTAAGCTTCAGCATTTTACACCACTACCTTCAAGGGGGCTGTTCATGTATGCGCTCCACTGCAATTCGCACCCCTTAACCCTATCAGGGCTCATTATCATCTAGTTTTGAGACCAGTGCTTACGGGAAAGCAGAAGATTATGACATATAGGGTTCAGGCATAATAGATGTGTTCAGTCAGGTTCTGGGCCTAGGGCTTAGCTGAAAATTGGAGGGCCCATACGGTGTGGAGTTCTATCCCGCAGCGAGTGGCTCCAGATTTCATACGAGTTTTTTCGGCAGCCCGAGCCCCACCAACCCCCAAGCCCATCCACTGTCGAAGATTGAATGATTGCCCACATTATTCCTTGATTATCCCTGAATACCAGTTCCCAAGCCCCTGTCCTGCCTCATGGAAGCATAGTACAGCTCAGCTGCCTAATCCTCGACAGCACACCTCTAGACAAACTTACACCCAGCTTAAAACACTCACACATTTCAACTTCGGAACCATTGCAACCCTCCTGCACGTGGGCTGCACCTCCCAGGGCTTGAAGCGCAACTTCTCTCACCCACACACAGCCAGAAGTAACAGCTCAGTCAAAACAGGAAGGCCCTTAAGAGCCCTCAACCCCACAACTGGGGCTTGCGAGAGACGTGCTACGTGGCCATGTGCTGTGCTCAGGAAGTCTAGGTTCTGGGGTTCTGGGCTGTGGATTTTAGGGCTCAGGGTTTTGTTGTAGTGTTTGCTACGAATATGTTCTTGGCCCAAGGGTGTAGAATTGTTCATGGGACTGGAGGTGTAATGCGGGAGGATCTCACCTTCACCCTTTGGTTTTTTGACGCATGGGCCGCACATTTTCCACGCAAAACCCTGACCCTGTAGCCCAAAACCCTAAACCGGCTATCTCTTGCGTAGTAATGTCAAGAAATTTGCATGCTCATTTTGGGATGCGGCCCACTCTACACTGGCTTCAACGAGGGGTTCCCTCTTTAGATGTGTGCCGAACCTTACGAGATTTGCGCAGGTTAGTGGGCTCGTTGACTACAGGGGTAAGGAAAAGATGTATAGGGCTTGTGGGGCTACTTGAGTGTTATGCTTTACGGGTTGAGGGCGCTTCCGCGACCTTGTATGGAAGGTGCAAGCCAAAAGAGCCTCCCGGTCCCAATGTTGTCGTAGCGCTCAAGTACAATGATACTTTAATGTTTAGGTTTTAGGGGTTTAGAGGTTTAGGGTTTGTACCTGGAGCTTTGGGAAGGGTTTAAGGTTCAGGGCTACCTGAAGCCGTACCTGGAGCATCCTGGACCCTAAAAGCTAAACTTACCAATACTTACCAAGCATAGGCTTTAGGGTTTAGAGTTTAGGGTACAATAGTTACCTTGGCTACTCTAGGTAAGCCCTACACCCTGTATACCCTTGTATTCCCTGGTGTACCAGCCTAAGCCCTTAACCCTAAACCGTGCCCTATTTGCCCTTTATTTCCTTGAGCCCTAAACCCCTTATGTTTTCCTGTATATTCTTTACGAATAGACCAGCTATCATGGTCCGTTGCACCATAAGTTCGTGTGTGAACTTGACGGACCTTCCATTGAGATAGAAACTTAGGGTCGGGTTTGGGGGTTTAGGATTTAGTCCTTTTTGTGAGTGAGGGTTCCCTGTTCGGTGCCCATGCGGGCATGCCAGTGGTGAAAGCCATGGATGACATGAATCGCAGCCTCCCCTTAGCAGTATGTGACTCATAGTTTTTGATTTCCGGGAAGATGACTCACCCTTGTACCGTCTTCTTGAGTAACCCCGTATACACCCACCGCTGGAAAACACATAATCACAATACACACACACACATCATATGACCCCCCAACGTCTGAAACAACAACCACCCCAAAAAACAATCCCTGCATCCCTACACCCTAATCCCTACTTCATGTGACTTTCCTTGCCCAAGGCCCTTAACCCAGACCCCTGATTGATAAACCCCCTCCCCTTAATAGGGATTCTAATAGAGATCCTAATAGTAAGGTCCTTAAATCGAGGGGGGATTATGACCCCGACACCCTATGCCGAGGTTCTGTGTCGCTTGTTGTCACTGCTGGCACGATGACAAATCAGCGTGGCTTGGTCGAAGCATTCCAGAGATCTTCCTAGGGTTTAGGGTGACCCTCTATATACCCAAAACATATTTACCCACAATTGGGGACCGTATACCCCCATGTATACCCTAGATACTGATTATTCAGTACCATATACCCCTATTTAGGGGTACAAGGAGGGTCCTGCCAGTGTGTTTTTTCACAGCGAGGTGCATCGGAGGGCAACCCGAGGGAACCTGATTGAGAAGAGGGGATTTGATGTCTTAATTGCCAATTAAGTATATCAGTATATCAGTTGGCCTACGTGGGAACCCTTTGGGCCCAAATTAAATCCTATCTGGGCACTTGGCTTCTTAACACTTTTCGGGAGTCCCGGGAAATATGGCTAGCCACGAGGTGTTGGATTCAATCTTTAGGGTCCATGGCTGCACGCCGGGATGCAACAGTCGATGGGCTGCAGCACCTGGAGATTATGGTTTAGAGTTTAGAGTTTAGGGTTTAGGGTTTAGAGTTTAGGGTGTGTCTGAAGTTTCTTCTGAGGCTGCAGACTTCGGGGAAGAACTTTGGCAGACGCGAAGGCGGCTAATACCCTAAACCTTTGCATCTTCCACCCCCCCTAAAGCCCTGCATATGTGTATACATGTATATACCTGCGTACTTTTAAGGGGTGCCCGGAAAACCCCAAACCCTGAACCCCTAATATCTAAACCCCAAATCCTTAAAAACCCTGAACCAACTGAGGCCGGACTCGCTGGATATATCCAAGGCAGAGACGTATGGATATGGCCCAGAGGACTACCTGAACCCCAAAAGTATGTGAAATACTGGCCTTTTGGACTATTTTGGGGGTTTTGGGGCTATAATGTTACCTACTTTTAGGGTCCAGGTACACCAGTTCAGGGCTTGAGGCTTGGCGTTTAGGGTTTACGGGCTTAGGATTAAGGGTCTAGCGGTTTAGGTTTAGGGATCATACAGAGTTTTGGGCTTGTATAGGGTTTCAGGAAGTGTACTTCGAAGCTACTTAGCCGCTGTAGTTGTAGCCATAGCCCAGTTTGAAGGTCGCTGGATGAACTTACCGCAATAGGTACGGTAGAGGCCTAAATAACTAAGAAGTATTTGATTTTTGGTTTCCCTATAGAGTCAGAATACAGGGTACCTGAAATAGATCTCCAAAGGACATCGGCAATCGCTTAGGCCCTAGTGTTTGCCTTGGCCTTCCAAATTGTTGGTTGATAGTTTTTAGTATTAGTAGGCACTGGAGGGTTTTGGTTGGGGCTTGAGTAATTGTGGTTGTGGTTGAGGTGTTTTTTTTTTGTTGGGTTGGGGCTTCTGTCTTGGGCTTCCGGGCTTTTCGTCTAAGCGTACGGTCTAGGCATCGGGATTTATGGCCGCGGACACAGAGCTTGGGATTGCGATTTGGGGTTGACGGGCCCCTTGGCAAATACAAATTCATGTTGCATGCACTATACTTCCCACATCAGCCTTGCAAAGACTGAGCTACAGTATAAAGCTCAGTAGATTCTCCTCTTGATTGCCTGAGTCCAATCCTCCACCCAAAATGGCTACACCCAAAAGCCTAATCTTCATGTGCACTTGTTGAGGCACAAATCCCAGACGTCAAAATCCTGAAGTTTTACGCCTCAGGCGATTTGAGCAATCCAGATCAACATGCCAATTTCTTACAAAGAGATCGCAGGAACCTCCAACAGAACAACCCTATTTGCAGGTCCATTGTACTTATAACCTTGGTAACTGTAGTTATAACCCACAAATAAGTCCCATAACTACAGCTACCCTACAGTAGATATAATTGGGTTATAACTACAGTTACTAAGTAGGTTATAAGTACAATGGACCTCCAAGTAGGAAACAGTGGTTTTGGGGAAGGCAAAGCTCTTGATTTCTGGGGTTTAGGGTTTTAGGAACGATACAAGACATAGCCCGATAATCTTTATTGCATTTCAATCTAACAAAAGGCCTCAAACTCTCAATCCTAGACCCTGAATCCCAAATCTCAACCCCTATAATCCCTAAATCCTACACCCTGTAGACCTAAAACCCTGAAACCTAAACCCTGTAGACCCTAAACCCTAAACAATGACCCAGGTCTCCTGTTCTCCATTCCTCTGGCACCTAAGCCCTAGGAAATGACCAGTTAATGGAAAGTGGTATTATTTAGGGTTTAGGGAGGGGAAGCGAACCTACTTGGAGGTCCATGGACTATAGGGGTTACCCCAACTATAAATAGGGTTATAGCCCCATTATATCTAGGGTAACTGTCGTTATGGGACTCATATTCACGTGATAACTACAGTTACTAAGTAGGCTATGAGTACAATGGACCTCCAAGTAGGGTTACGGATGTAGTGGTTTGGGAATGGAAAGGGACGTGGAAACTACTGTTTCGGGTGTAGGAATGGAAAAGAAAATGGCAACCTCTATGTTCTCGAGATTTTAGAACCCTAGGAATCCAAGTACACAGATCATACCTACATTGGGCCCGAATGTCCGGTAATATTTCCTACATTGGGCTTTTTGCATCCCTAGGGTGCCTTAAACTTCAAATTTTCACCCCCCACCCCAAGCACGAAGCACACAGGACGGCGAAGAAGATGATGAAGGAGGCTATGCCTTCAGCACTGGACTGGGTGCGAAGGCCTCGACAGAGGGATTTGTGTGGAAGTGTTATTGGTCTCTTCTCTTTAGTGGTAATTTCCCAAAATAGAAGAACCCCAATATAGACCCAAAAATACTAGAAGCCTTATTACAAGGACACCCCAAATAAACACCACCAATTTTAAAGAAACCCTCATGTGTGGGGGGGAGGTTGGGGTTTCGTTTGCCAATTAGAGCCTCAACTCATTGAGCTTTCGCATAGGGCAACTAGGGTTTATATAGGGGCTAATATAGGGATAATGGACAAGAACATGGAAGCTACCATATTATAGGGTTATATTAGGGGTTATATATGTGGGGCTAGACTTGAGGGGAGTCTGGGATCGACGTTTAGGGCGTTTAGGCTCCTTGAGTGTACATGCGCGAGGGCCTGGAGTTAAGGGTATGGAGAGGAATGAGAGTTTGGGGTGGGGGTTGGCTAGGATTTTCTTAGTCTGGATACACATTACGGCCTAAACTATAGGTCGTTGTTGTAGATATGTTTTCAAAATGTTACTGCGTACTTCAGCAAGACAAAGATTTTGAATGACCGCTTTCTATACCCAGACCCTAAATCCTAGACCCTAAACCCTAAATCGTATATTCACCCAACTGACCCAACCTTAACCCACCGCCCTAAGCCCGACTGGCACAAATCTTGAATCGTGTGACTTCAGGACTCCGGACCGATAAGGGTAAACTGGTTGTTTGTATAGGGTTTAGGGTTTAGGGCTTAGGGCTTAGGGCTTAGGGTTTAGGGTTTAGGGTTAGGTACTTGAACTAAGTCACCACAAAGAGGTTATAGGGGTTATGGGTATCTGCTGCACAGTGTGAAAACACGGGACTCTCGATATGACCATTTGTCACATGAGGGTTCAGTTACGGCCCCAGTCCGAACAAGGATGATCTAGCCCAAAGTACTTGGAGGGTCAGGGGGACCTGGTATTATTAACCCACTTACTAAGTCCGCCTGACCCTCTAAGTAGTAGGGCACCCTTAATTTAGGTTTTAGGGTCATCGTAGACCTTAGAGCCATGCCCCCCAAACCTCCCTGACTGGTGAAAACCTACGGAACAATACAATTTCCATTTCAATTACGCCTAATCGCAACGCTCTGAGCACCACCACTCGTGTTCTCATACTCTGCAGCAGATACCCCAACCCTCTAGCGCTAACCCCAAACCCTTCATGCTAATACCGCTCTCATGTTTTGTGTATGGCAGCTGCTTCTTCGTTGTTTTGTGGTAATTTACACTCTCCGGAACCTTGAGGTTTCTTTATGAGGTACGTAACATTTGGGGTTTGAGTTTTGGGCGCAAAATCCTACAGCCTGAGCCACTAGGTCCTGAATCCCAATAGCTCCCGAGTAATGACCAATACAGTGTCATTCCTTTATAACCCTCGTATACAAGTATAAACATCGTGTATATACCCCAACACTCACCCCCCTTCAGGCCCCAAACTATCCTTTCGTTTGAAGGGTCTGTAGCTCAAGCCAAGATAGTGATAATCCCTAAATGGAAACATCCTTATCTACCCTCCCCCCTCCGGTTTCCACAACATGCTGTTCGAATGACCCAGGCCATAGTCTGTGCTAGCTTACAGCCTTAAACCCTGAATCTAGGAACTGAATCGAGGAATTTGCTCAGCATCGAGTATTTTGATCAGATTTAAATGGCATGTACATCCCATGTGAAACGCAAGGCTGACGTGTTCGGATTCCAATACACATGAAGCCGTTAACCCCAGGAACTACCTGCAATAATCTGAACCGTCCATAACCCTCCACCGGTCCTTGATCTAGTACGAGTTTGATCATGCTGTATGTACCAGGGAAGATTGTTCTGATCGTTCAAGCAATTCTCACGATTTGGGTTCAGGCTTTAGGGCACAATGTGGGTTATGAGCACGTGCGAAACATGAGGGATGCCCCAAATTCTGAGAAGCATCACCATCCACTCCAGCAAGAACCCTATGTTCGTAAGCTCCTAGGCCCACATTCTGAACCGTACGTCTTGAAGGCCTAGCCCTACTCTGGAAACCCTAGCTCCGAGCCCTCAGAACTACATGACAGTTTCCCGAGATCGGGGGACTCAAATATATACCCAGAATCCTAAAATCCTCAAAATTGGGACACCTACCCCCAAAAATGGCAGCCCTGATTTTGGGAAACCCTAATCTCTACCAAGCCCCCTCTATATCCCCAGTTCCCATCGCATGTTCCATTTGATTTTTCACTCGGGGGGATAATATTTCAGGTTGCCCCTAAATGTGGGAAACGTCCATAAGGTTGGCGGGATGCCTTCAACCCTCATCCCGAAAAACTCTAAGCAGGTGTACTACGAAACTCCCGAGGGTTGGAGTGCAGGGTTAGGTACAATGGGAAATTCTAGTGAATCTAGTGCAGTCCCCCATACACGTAAAGTTACTCTAGGACTTAAGTTGGCGACAACTTCCATCCTTTCGACTTACCCCGCGCCCTAATGGGCCGAGTACCCGATAATCATATACTTACCCCGAACCTGTACTACCATTACTAAATACTACAATCCCAAGTATCCAACTATTGGGCACATGGACCCTCAGGGTAAACCGGAAACCTTGACTAGGATGCGCCCTCAACCTTCATCATCAAGCTCCCGCGAGCCACGGGTAGCGACCGGCTAATGCTCGACAAAACTGACGTGCACAACGCCCGAAGCCCAGCTGAGTAGTTTATCTAAAGCTGGGTTGCTGTGAAGGAACTTAAGCTAAGTCACTAGGATTAGTACGGAAACCCCGTTACTCACTACATACCATAGTATGGCAACTTAATTTCAGTTCCTTAACAGCAACCCAAAAGGTTGTGGCTATGGCTTCCCCTACTACCCACGCATATACTCCCTTAAGGCAGAATTCAGAGGGGTAGCTCAGCAGGGTGTTTAGTGGAAACCCTGAAAAGAAGCAATTCACCGGTCTTGAATGCCGCAAGGGCCGCAGGCATTCGTTGCTTGAGCCCCTTCTGCTGAGAGGCGAGCACTAGGATCCCAAAGTAGACCCTAAACTTAAACCCTAATCGCCACCCTTTGGATACTTAGAGCTGCAGGTATTTCCCCCAGGGTCCAAGCACCCAGTAATCGCATACTTACCCCCAGCCTGTACTGCAATTACTAATACCAAAATCCAGGTACCCACCTACTTGTCTTGGGCACATGGACCTTTCAGGCCCTAAACTCTAAACCCTCAACCCCAAATATCCTTTTACATCCCTTTAAAGGGACCTACTTATTGGGCATATGGACCCTTAGGGAACGATACGCCTTAGACCAGGAAGCCTCCACCGCCAGGCTCAAGTTAAGTTCCACGCGCCCCTGTCTAGGGGTTATATGAGCTACGGACTGAATTTAGGTTGGGAGGGACCTATAGGGGACTATATAGGGTTTGGGGGGGACCTATTAAGGGATATCGGATATCCTACAAGTTTAGTCCAGGGCTCATATAGGGTTCAAGGTGTAGGGTTTAGGGGTTTGAGGTTTAAGGATTCCTTGCCGGTCATTACTGGAGAGAACTGGGCATGTATACTGAAAGGCCTGCTGCATCAAGCCTCCTAGCACACCCTAAACCCAAGCCCCAAAGCAAAAGCTCCCACGCTAGTCTTATTATACGACAGTTACAGAATACTATAGGGAATGTAGGGAAAGATATCTGTAATCACCTACATTAAGCCTAAGCTTCAGAGCCTCCCCAGGTGGTCATACGAGAAGTGACTGGCCAGCTCGTAGTCCCTCGCATGGAATTGGCCGTCTCCAGGGAGGATGTGCTGGGGTATATGTGGTAGCGCCCCAAAATACGAAACCAACATCTAAAAAGCTTATCGTAGGTAACTCACAATGTTTGGAAATCTCCATATACGGATTTGCAGGGTTTAGTAGCCGCAAAGTATGTAGAGTAATGGATGTTTGACATTGTTGAAGGGTAGTGGGCCATGATTTACATGCTTTTGGGGTCCAGGTAGGGTGTAAGGACCAATGAGTTTTCCAGTAGCAGTGGACATGACATGGAAAGTATTATGTCTTAGGGTAAGTTTCAAGTTTCCCCTGTTTGTTACCTGGGAGCGAAGGGAATTAGTTGCAGCGACGTGCTCTGTATTCCGCAGTGCTCTTGATAGCCCGTACAGTCCACTGCTCATTTATCTCCTGAGCATTAGATAGATCATTATATCGTTTGGCTAAAAAAATGCGGAGGCAAAAGGGCACCCCTCCTATCCCAGTAGTACATAGGCACAATACGGAGCTTAAAGAGGTCTTTCACACGTGCATTTGGGACGTTGTCTCTGCTTGCGAACCTGGTGACGAGCCATCACCAGTGAGTATCCCGAAGGGTCCAAATACCCAATGTTCATATACTTACCCTAAACCTGTACTACAAATACCCTGAACCCCCAAACCCTATGTACATCCTAAACCCTAATCCCAAGTACCCAACTCTTGGGTACATACACCGTTACCTAGCGGTAGGGTAGTGCTTGAAAAACTTTAACGGAGCCGCGGGGTTTAGGGTTTTAAATGAGGTAGGGTTTTGTTATAGGTCCTTAGGGTTGTGTAGGAATAGAGTGCACATGTTGGGTGTGCATTTGGGGCAAGCATGAACAAGAACCCGTAGGCTAAGGGATTAGTGCTGCCCTACAGAATCTCCGATCCTGAAACACACAACTATAAACCCTGAACCGCTTGAGCCCGAGGTTACTTAAAAGGGAGTATATGAAATTGGGGCATCTATGGTTGACCCCAAGGCTTAGAAGCAACAATGTGTAAAGGTACGTTCCTCGGATATGTATGTGTGTTTTTCTCTATCTGCCCCTTTGCTCCGCCGGCGCGTCTCCCAATTCTTACCATGGTACCTAAGCTCATCCTGGAACAAATCCTATGTAGTCTTGTGTAGCCTCGATGGAACCAATTTGTGTAGAGTATCTGGAAAACCCAAAACCCTACAAGCAGGGTATTTGAGATCTCTTTTCAAAACGGCAAGGCTAGGTGAAATTTTGCTCGGTCCATGATAACGAGCCACTGATAGCCCTGCAGTGGATGAATGAAATCTTGTACCACTAAGGGCTGAGGGTTTAGGGTTTGAGGCTAAGGCTCCCCAACTAGAGAATATGGCACAGGTTACCAGGTGCTGGCGCAAGCCTTCCTCCATATACGTAAGCCTTACGCCCTAAACTCTTACTTGGAGGGTCAGGGGACTCAGTGGTGGGTAAAGAGGATAACTAGGGTTTCTAAATGGTAGTTTCCCAAAATGAGTGGACCCCAATATAGACCCCAAGATACTATAACGCTTATTATTGGGACCCCTAAAAAGGTACCCCTAATTTTGGGAAACTATCACTTATTGGTTATAGGCATAGGGGTTCTTAACCTACTTACTAGGTCCCCCTGACCCTCGAAGTAAACCCGCAGCCTCCATCCACGGTAGCGCAAGCCTGAAGTGTCAAACACAGCTAAAAGTCGCCGCCAGCCTCTGTAACCCTAATTGAGCCACTTTGCCCTTGGGGTCCATGTCTACAAATGATATCTACATTGGGCCCCAATGTCTTTGAATATCTTTAAACAGTACCTACATGGGGCCATTTGGAGCCCTAGGCTTAGGGTTTCAGGCTGGACCCTTAATCAAGCCTCCTCGGCCTTGGGTTTTGTAGATGCCAAGTGCGAAGCCCTAGCCCCAAATCTTCGGCCTCCAAGCTTATAGGGGATTCAGGGTTTAGGACTCAGGGTTTAGGGTTTAAGATTTAGGGTTTAGGGTTTATAGGATGTTGGGTTAAGTTCTCCCCCCGAAAAGGTTTCAATCGGACCCCAACTGTCCCCTTATCGTCCCAACATGTCCCCGAGTTCCCTCACCTAGCCCTGAACCCTAAAACCTTACTGTTGAGAATATATGAGCTACAGTCAATATCAGGGCTACCAGGGGGCCATTGAGGGTGCACATAGTGGTCCTTCTTACATCTAAGTCTAGTCCTTAATACATTCCGTAATGAGGAACCCAGGTCCATTAATTCCAGAGGAAATGTTGACTGCAGCTCATACCCTAAACCCCAAAACCTAAGCTCCAAACCCGAAGCCCTAAGCCCGAAACCCTAAACCTTAAGCCTGAAACCCGGAACCCTAAGCCCTGATATGGTTACTATTATTACTACAGCTCTGGCCCAGGAGTGGAACCAGGCGCACCCTGACCAACGCGTCGCCTCATTGGACCGCATAGTGCCATTCCGGCTGCAACCAGAATTTAGGGTTTTCCAAGCTTGGGGGGTGCCATTTTGGGAATCCCTATAATTTTTCCAAACTTGGGGAGGGTCGTTTTGGGAATCCCTATGATTTGGGTTATAGTATTTATGGGTTTACTTTGTGGTCCCCTATATGGGGAAACTACCTATCTGGAGTTGAGGATTGAGAGGTTCAGGGTTTTCAGCGGCAGGGATTTGGATTTGGTGTTCAGTGTTCCGGGCTTAAGGTTTAGGATGTAGTCCAAGATATTGATTAAACGTTTCTGGATTAGCTTGTATCTTTCGGCCGTTTGGGTTGGTACTGGGGTTGTCGCGGAGGAAATGCGGCACGCTTTGCGCAACGCACCCTTCCCCGCGCATCGTTCCCATCCCCACCGCCGCCCCCGGCCCTGCATCCACCTACACCCCCACCATGCCCCCGCCACCGCCACTGCCACTGCCGCTGCCGCCACTACCACCACCATGACGACCACGACGCGAGCACGACAACCACAGCGGCCAGAACCGCCAGTGCCCTCAACACACGATTTAGGGTTGAGAGTGCATTGATTGAAGCTTTGGGCTTTGCGTCGCGGAGATTCCAAGAGCCCCTGCCCCTGATTATCCCATTTTTTTGGAACACATTCCCTAGTGTCCAAGATCTCCAGTATTGGGTGTTCAAGTACCCTAAAGGCTCATTATTTGGATGCTTGCACCCTGAGGGATCCCCAACCCAACTCCCTGCTCAGCTGAATGTTCCTGCGCTAAAATGGGTTGGGCCCCATCAGAATCCCTAAGCCCTGAAAACAAAATTCCCTCCTTATCCCAAACCCTTACCCCGAAATCCCAAACTCTTGATCCATAAGATCCCAAAACCCGAGGCTCTTAATGCGGAATCTACAAACCTTTATAAACCCTAAACCGCAAACCTTGAACCAAGCATGCATCGTTTCTGGGCCTCAGGCAGGTCAACGGGCAGAAAGTTTCAGGTAACGAGGTCGACGGCCTTCTAGAGGCAGATGGGCAACTGGTTTGGGGATTTAGGGGTTATTTGGTGTTTAGGAGTTTATGGGATTAGGGGTTTAGTGGTTTTGGGGTTGTGGCATTTAGGGGTTTAGGCATTGGTTATTAATTGAAGGCTCAGGCGACTTATATGTTATACAATGCATGGGGCTAACAAGTCCCCGAGTTGGAGTCAGTCTGCCTGACTGCAGTTCTAGCGTACATGCTAGGTCCCCTGGGCTTTGTTTCATAATGCCAACCATGAATGTGGTTTTTGTTTATGTCATTTCAATCAGGAACCAAAGTTTGTATAATGGGGCTTAGGGACGAAGCTTTACGATGATTGAATTTTACCTGAACCCTGAAAGTGCGAGACTTATGCACCTTCTGGCTCTTCTTAGGGGTTCGGGGCCATGATTTTATGTACTTTGGGGGGGGTTTAAGTCCCTTTTCCCCAAATCCTAAATCCTATGTACTTTGGGGGTTGAGGCGGCTTAAGATTTTAGCTTGAGCGGAGACTGGACAAGGCCGACATGGTAGGGGAAACGGTAGAGGAAATGGGGGGTACTTGGAGGGTCAGAAACGGGTTATAGGGGTTACTTGCTAAGTCCCCCTGACTCTCCAAGTACCCTTTAAAAGGGCGTATAGGGGCATCGGGGGTTATACGGGCTATACAAGGATTGAATAGGGTTCAGGGTTTACCAAAATTAGGGTACCTTTTTGGGGTTCTTATGAAACGGGTTGTAATATTATGGGGTTCATAGTAGGGTCCCCCCATTTTGGGAAACTACTGAATTTGATCAACGCTACCTGCACAGGTCGTCTGGTGTTTTGTCAAGATAGGAAACTCTAATGGCTGCACTGGCCGACACTCTAAACCCTACACCCTACACCCTAAACTGACAAAATGTTTCGTTTTTGATCCCAGAACAAGGGTTTAGGGTTCAGGGTTCAGGGCGGACACAGGGCTTGAAGTTTTGTGTATAGACCCCTATATAACCCCTATATACTCCTAAGCCTATGTAACCCTATATAAACCCTATGTAACCGTATATCCTAAAGCGTGTGCCGTCAGGGCTGAAGGTGCAGGCTTCTCGGCTTGAAGACTAACAGGCGCCAGGTTTATGGCAGAGGGTGCAGTGCTTCCCTAAGAGCCCAAAACCCTGAACCGTGTGTTGCGAATAGTTGTGCATGTCTTGTGCAAGATTTTGCTCCCCCTAAACCCTAGTTGGTCTGCATGCGCCGCCTTCCGGAGCGGTTGCTTCTGCTACAGTTTGGGGGGGGTTTAAGGGTCTGCTTTCCATGAGGAGCTAGAGTCTAAGCTCCTTAAAGGGCGGTTTTGTAGTGGATTGTATAGGGGAGTATTATAGGGGTTAGTAAGGGGGATATTAGGACAGACATCCAACGTAGAGCCCCATAAACAAAGTTGCGGCGCCCCTAAGGGGCCGTGCGAGTAAGCAACATTTACGTCACAGCAAAAGAGGTTCGAACGTGCAAAGCTGGGCAAATTTTTGGACGTTTTATGATATTGCAGGCATTACAGAAGTAAGTGCTGAAAGTGCTAGGAGCTGTGGTAAAAATGTGCTTAACTGCAAGGCCTCTTACAGGCGCCGTTTCCATAAACAAGCCGCGCCCTCCAACGATTCCATGTCTGTGATTGAGGCGTTGGAATTTCTTAGGAAGTCCACAAAGTTGCTGGTGCTCCCTGATTTGCAGGTTGCTGTTTGGGAGCTTCCATGAACTCCCACTCTCTAAACTACTCCAAAACCTCCAGCTCATTTTCAATTTCTCTATCATGGGGGTACTCCTCCCCTTTAACTTCCATTCAGTTTTTTGATGGTCTAAACCCAAACCCCTCAATCCCCAAAGACCGGTCGCCTTGGATTCAGAAAAGCTCCTCAGCGGACGCGTATCTCACCATCCAGCGACCAGCGCCCTGCTCAGACTGAAGGTTTTGGGGGTTTTGGGGTTTAGGGTTTAGGTTGTAGGCTAGCATCCCCCTTAGTAACCTACTCCCCTATGTAATCAATAGAAGAACCCCCTTTAAGTTAGGGTTGTAGGGTTTGGGTATTTAGGGTTTACTTTTAAAGCTTTCGAGTTTCAGAGTTCATTCAGGGGGTTCAAGGTTTGGCTCCCAGTGTAGAGATGGCTACTCTTTTGGAAATGCGGCGCCTCCTTGAAACCAGGGGGCTCCCCCCTGACCAAGGGGAGGAAAAACATCAGAAATTGGATCCGTCTTTAAGGTTCCTTCAGTTCTCAGGTCTCTGGGTGGAGTTTGGCTTCAAGGGGAGGATTTGGGTTCTCTTCATCAAGGAAGGTGCAGCATTAGTTGGAAATGAACGATTGGGTGTTTTAGCGCGTCAGTATTGGGATTGTAGAGGGGTTCTGACAAAGATTACAACAAGTGGCGAGAAAAAGAGGTGGGGGTTTTAGCTGGGGGGCTCTGCATTTCATTCGGCTTCAGGATCAGGGTTGAGGGTTCTGGTTCTAGTTGGGGTGCTTGAGCAAAGTCTGTATCGGCGAGCCGCGTATTTACTGCACAAGGACAAGATGTGTTCCGGTACAGCAGCAGCCCATAAGAGAAGGCCACTGTCAGGACCATCCCAGACAATGACAGCAAAATGAACCTTTGCATTAAAAAAAAAAAAAAGCAGGTTCAGCG
>CAJNIZ010012559.1:0-42794 GCA_905231905.1 Symbiodinium pilosum | reverse complement strand
AAAAAAAAAAAAAGCAGGTTCAGCGTTTGGGGCTCGGAATTGTAGAGCCTGCTTGTGTTCGTAGGGAACTGCATAGTCCAGGTAGAACAAAGTATTGATATGAATCTTAACTGGTTGGACCATGTCCCGCGCATTTTGCACTAAGAACTTGCCCGTGCGGCGTGTGGTGCCAAAGAATAATGGACATTGATCCAGACGTCGAGATTGCCCCCCTGGAGCCTTTGGCCCCGCCATGGGTGTCTGAGGCCTTCACCGCTCTGGGCGCTGGAGTTCGTTGTCACGCCCAAAAGCTCTTTGTCCATAACGCGCATCTTGACCCTGTAAAGTTGGAAAGCGACGGGAACATTGAAAAGCAAAACACCAAAGTTCTGGCCATGTGGTCGCTCCTCAGCCAATTCTGCACCTGATGCCTCACCCGGGGCAAGGAGGCCGCTGCTCCAGATGTCAAGACGATGTTGCGAGGTTCAGAATGTTCATCGTCTACGACGGTTTAGGCTTAGGGGACTTAGGGTTAGGGAATTTAGGGTTAAGGGTTTAGGGGTTGGGTTTTAGGGTGTCGGGTTTAGGGGTTGGAGTTTAGGGTATTAGGTCATGGCATCCTTTTGAGCAGGCTTCTTCTTACTGGTGCTTAAGGGGGAGGGAAGGGGAGATAGATCCCCTAAACCCTAAACCCTTCATCACAGCCACAAAAACCCCCCTTCTTGGTGCAAACACTGCAGGATGCGGCTGCTAATGCACATCACAGGTTCTTTAGCGCGATAATCCTCGACCGACCCATGGAAGTATAGGCTGCTTGTTGTGTTTCCGATTCTCGGCAAAGACTCAGAGTGGACGCTGGAAACAAGTGTGCATGCAGCTTTGGACTGAGGAAGGGTGCCGGCTATGTAGGGCTTAGCGCTTAAGGTTTATGGTCTAGGCGTGAAAGACGACGATGATGATGACAGACAGAAGCCATGGCCAACCGGAGAGACGGGAAATATTCGTTGCAAGAGATGCTCCAAGACCTTGTAGGGGATCTTGTCACTTCGTTGAGGGCGCGCATCGCAGAGCTGGAGGGAACACGTGTTGGAGGAGCGCGGCCAAGCGCTCTCCGGCATCCTGCGCCTCCTGCTGTGGAAGCTCCTGCTCGCTCTTCGGTTCGTCGGGGCGCCCGGGACTTGTCTGCACCGCCAGGAGGACACGGAGGGCTGAGCCAGGCCGACTGGGCCACCCTTCGTGAAGCAGCTGGTTCCGCTCCACCTCGACTTGCAGCCCACGAACGTGCAGCAAGAGCTCCTGCGGACCAGACAGCGGACTCTGCTGGCGGAGATCGATGCCGGGGCCCTGACAGAGGACATGCTCCTGCCGGGGATGGGAGACAACGTCTTGCAGCGGCTGCCTCTTGCTCAGACCCAGATGTTGGCGAGACTCTCCGGCAATCAGCCCAAGTCTCCCCGCCAACTCCAACTCAGGAATGTGTACTTCCCAGGGCAGAGGGGGCGGGAAGGTGGTGCGAGTTTTGATTCCTAAGCCCAGAATAGCAGAAAGAACAGAGGTTGTAAGACAAGCTTGATGCAAGAACAGGATTCGATACTTCCTCTGTAAATGGTTAATCCCCCAAAATAGCCTCTGTTAAGGGGTACTAGTAATAGGCTACATGCATATTCTGGGCTCAACCCAAACCCGAGAGATAGCTAAGAGTATGGCCCAAAACCCTTTAAACAAACAGCCAGAAGGATCATTACTCTATGCACTTTTGGCGTCTAGAAAGAAGTTATGGGTATTGGTGAGGCCTAGATAGGAATCCTGGTCATTTAGGGTTTAGGTTGCAGGGGCTGTGGGTTTACAAGTTATGGATGTCCGAGAAAAAAACCCACCCCAACCCTCATAATCTGTAGTCTTCTTAGGAATTTTCTTTTTCCATTACTTCCCATTATAGTAAACCCCGAAGGAATTATTACAGATACTTTCATTATAGGTCTAAAGGGGCTACAGTACTAGCGCCGGCTAGCCGGTCTACTTATTGGCTTATACCATCAAACCCAATCTAGCACCAGTTATCTCCAGTCTCCAGCCTTAGCCTACTGGCCATCCGAGACCCTGCACGATCCGTTTGGATTTGATTCCACAATGCGCTACCCCCAGCCCCACAGCTCTAACCACAAAACCCAAGACCTCAAAACGCCAAACTGCCCAAAACGCCTAAACCCAGAATCCCGATCTCCCAAAACCTAAAGCGTGCTTTTGAAGAACTCAGGCGAGTAGTTACCCACAGTCCTCATTTTAGAGTAACATTGCCTCCTCCTTTGGAGCATATTTTTTCAAAGGAAGAACATAATCTTACTTGTATGCCCTCAAACCCTACACCCTAAATGCAACTAAATCCACCGTAAAACCTCTGTGTCCCTTTCCCTAGAACCCTCAGCCCTAAACCCCAACCCACTCCTAAAAACACTCCCTAGGTGAAGCGCAAGCTTACCCTGGTCAGACCTGGGCCCTTCGGCTTTTCCATTGTGGGCTTACCTGCTACCCAAAGTTTGGGGTTTAGGGTTTAGGGGTTTAGGGTTTAGGGGTTTAGGGTTTAGGGTTTAAGGGTTTAGGGATTCGGGGTTTAGGGTTTAGGGTTTAGGGGTGAGTAGGGAATAGGGGAATATATGATATGAGCTATGATCAAATAGCCTCATTAAGGGGCCCTTAGCAGTGGGCATAGGGGTCCCTCTTCTAGTTTAGTACAGTTCCTAAGATAGTCCTTAATAAGGAGCCCATGTCCATACAATTTTGTGGGAAATATTGACCGTAGCCCGTACAGGTCTTACATGGGGGTCATAATTTCCTACCAACCAGCACTGAGTTTGGATTCTAGCTTTTGAGGTTTCTACATGTAACCCCAGTACCTACAGGCTCAATCAATTCTAGCTGTTCATGGAGGGGTAGTTACGAGCAGGCTGTAGGTAATTGGGGTTACAGGTAGGGTTTAGGATGTAGGGAAACTTCGGGATGGATGTTGAAGCTACAGCGTTCAGGTTTCGGCTTCAGGTGGGTAAAAAGGGAAAGCCTAAATCCTAAACCCTAAACCCTATCCCTATTTGGGGTTCTGAGTGTGAGCGGGTTCTGGGTTCGGAGTGTTGGGATGAGGGGGCTTAAGGTTTAAAGCTTAGGGGTAGCGTAGAATGTTGACCCAAGCAATCACCCCCCTTTTGTGGTGCCAGCTTCCTTGTACCTTATAGTTGCCTCAAGTGCATCTCAGGAGGAGATTAGTAATTATTTGATCCTTTCAATAAATCGGGAGACCCCACTATAGACCCCAAAAATAATTATCCTTGTCATGGGGATCCAGAAAAACCACAATTTTGGAAAACTCCTATTGATGGAGGCTTAGGGTCTGGGATGCAGGCTGTAGGTGATTCGTATTTTGTGAGAAGCCGCTGCTGTATTCTTGTTGGGCTTTGGTCTTGTTCCATATCTTCGCTATATGTCCCCAGGCAAACTGCAACCCTAAACCCTGAATCCTCAAGCCCGAAGCCGAGAATCCCAACTCCTGAACCCTAATCCCCGAACCTCAAACCCTAAGCCCTAAGCCTTGAGCCCACAAGCCCGGTCGTGGGGCCTTGAACCCGTGCCCAACGCCCTCAACTGTGTGCCGTGGGCCCTAACGTAATCGTCTCTGCCTGATATTTTCTCGCAGCCCCGCGAATAATCAAAACTCCGCTTATGGTGCCATGGTACTATACTGGAGCTTTTTCTCAGGTGGGTGGATGATGTGCTGCTGTTGTTCCCTTATGATCCGTAAATTGTGTAAAGCGCCCTCAAAACCTATTCTAATACCGTAGGCTCCTACATCACAACCCCTACAAGCCGCCACATACTTTCGTTTCATGTTCCATTTCTTTGGCATTTGCTCCTCCATTATCTTAATTGTCTAGGCCCCTGCAGTACCTTGAACCCTAGATCCTACGCAACCTTAATAACCCTAAGCTCCCCAGACCCCAAAATCCTGAAACACCCTGAGCGGCAAACACTCAATAAACTAGATACCCGAAACCTCCAAACCCCCAAGGACCTCGACCCTAAACACCCTAAACGCTCTAAGCCCTGAACATCCTAAACCCTGAGCACCCTAAACTCTGCGCCGTAAACGTCCTAAACCCCTGGCCTTAAACACCCTGAACCCTAAACATCCTAAACACTCAAGACCCTATACCCTAAACACCCTAAACACCCCAAACCTTAGACCCCTAACCCCATCAACCCTTGTTAATCTATCAGGAAGTTAGGGGGGGCTGTCCTTTGCACCCTCAGGGTTTGTACTCTCGGGTTTGGACCCCCAGGCCTTGGAATAGAGCCCTTAGTCTGGGTCCGTACGTTGTCCTAAACCCTACACGGGACTTAGTAACTACTTATAATTGGGATTCTACCCCTACTTATCATTGGGGTAACCCCTCTAAGTCCATCTAGGGGGATTATAAGTAGGGCTACAAGCCCCAGTGATAGGTAGTTACTAAGTCCCGTGGCCCTCCAAGTAACCACCCTAGATACCCTTAATCCTAAGCCCTCAAGGGTACACATTTCAAGTCTCTGAGGAAGTTGGGAGTCGACCTACACTACCGAAAGACTTCAGTGAAAGCATGGCTTACGATGCCCACGCTGCAATTAGGGGGTTGAGGTTTAGGGTTTGAGGTTCGGGGTGTAGGCTTGAGAGTTTGTGGCTTTGGGTTCAAGATGTTGGGTTGTGGATTTTGAGTTAGGGGGCATTTTCGGCGCAAATTAGGGCAGCCTCACCCGACCGAACCCCAAATGGTGGTTGGCATTGAAAATGATCACAACATGGCTTTGCTTCAGATCTTACGACTATGCTAAATTAGCCAGTGCCTTGTAGGAGCCCAGTATGGAGAGGTCAGGTGTAGAGTTTAGGATTCGGGGGGTTGTTGGATATAGAGGGGTTGTGAGTTTAGAGTCTTGAGTATGGCGCTATGCGTTTGTGATTTGAAGAGTCGAGATTCAGGTATACAAGTCACGAGCTGGCGGTTAGCTTACAGGAGGGTTGTCTGCATGGTCTGTGAGGCCGCGCTCTTGCGTGGAGGGAGGAAATCTCGCACCAGTAGGGTGCGAGATTTCCTCCATCCAAAGAAGGCCTGGCTGAAACGTGCTTCTTCTGAGCGTATTGAAGCTTTAGATGGCTTTGTAGAGAGCGTACTGGTCAAGAGGTGCTTGCATGGATCACACAGGGACACTGCAGCAGCACTGGTATAGGGGTTCCGTACACGGAAGTGAAGTCGGTAGTTGTCATCGCGGTTTTGAGTAGCCAGCCCCGAGAACATATCTTTGTGGGGCTCTCTACAATCTCCGTGTAACCCCTTCATACCTCCTGCAGTCCCTTGGCCCCCCCCCTGTTAAGACACTCCCAGGCCTCCGTCCGCACGATAGATGCACGCATCTCTGTTTACATTAGGGCAATTTCAAAACATCCTTGAAGGAAGATCATACAAACAGCCCTTGAATGTTATCGTGCGGTCTGATTGTCCTGTTCGTTATAAGTTATGAGGCGGCACTCAGGGGAAAACGAACTTTCCGCAGGGAGGCGCCAGATTCGCTGTAGATCCGCGGTAGGGTTTTCGCGTGCCAGCAGTTAGTGTCATGCGAACGTCCAGCTTGACCATGGGCAGTTGTACTTGTGGAGCTTGTATTGCTGAGAGGCCCAGACAATTTCTCAGAGGCAGACCTCAAGATAGCCAGGAAATTCGAGTTGCCAGTTTCTGTTGCTTTGCTTGCGTCATTTGAGCGGAAGCGCCTTGAGGACAGCCGGCGTCATCCGTATTACGCTCGATATGGAAAGGAGAGAGATGGAAGCCTAGAGAGAGCAGAAGAACAGGCAACACACTAGAGACAGTTGACATTTCTGACAATTCCGAACCAAATATTTCATCATGATTGATCCTGCATTGTTTTTTACCGCATATGGCGGCACGCAGGGGAAACCGAATCAAGGTCAGTTCCAGGAACAGGAATATTGACAACAGCCCATATACTTTGGGGCCAAGGGGGTTCCCATACAACTACTTTAGGGCCCAAGCATATACAATATATTTACCTCAAACCTTGTCCCCAAAACCCTAAACCTGGAACCCTAAAGCCTGTACTATATGGCTACATGGACCTTCTGGGAGTGAAGGAGATGCTTAGGGAGGCATCGCGGTTCCGCTTTGGAAGTGCCGGGCTCTTCTTCGACGCCAAGGCTGTCACAGTGAAGCTGCTGCCGTGGACGGATGTTGAGCAGCTGAACGCCAACTGTTGGAAACAAAATAGGTCAGCAATTGTCGATTTCTGCGCTTGAAGGCTCAGGATTTATTAGGTTTATTGTCGAGGCAAGTGGGCTGAGGGCTTAGAAGGGCGAAGTTTGAACCAGATAGGCTGGCAAGTTGTAAAACACATCTGGATTGCTTACCATCCTTACATAGATCATGGTTGAGCCTACTACACTGCCGCAAATGTGCAAGGCTCATATTTACTCAAAGTCACAGTAAGAGATGGGGGTTTCCCAAAACAAGCTTTATGCAATCCTTTACCTACCACCCCCATCTACTCTCCCAGGCTTACCCCAAATCAGGTTTATTTCGGGATAGCTCAGGCCTACTGAGGCTACTTTAGGGGAACCTAGGGGCGTTGTGCAGAAGTTTCAATTGCCCATAGCATCTCAGAGAAGAATAGTGTCCAGGTGCAGGGTGTAAGCTTGAGTGATCAGGGGGGTCCGCGTCAATCGCTGCCTATGCATTCTTCGTAGGGACCTAAAAGCCCAAAACCCTATTAAGGATCTAGGGTCGGGGAGCATCATTTGGCGTTAGCCATGCAGCCTCGCAATCAGTTAATGCTTGAGATTCAAAGCCTTATTCAGGAAATCGTGTGAGGCATTGTCAGTATCAGCCTTATTCATGGACCCTTGGCAGTGGACATAAGGGTCCCTTTTGCAGTTTAGTATAGTCCCTAATTTAGTCCCTAGTAAGGATGCTATGTCCGTTAACTTGTGTACAGTACGATGAGATCCTCCTTTGGGGTACAGGGCTTCATATGAAGAGAATAGTTTTTTTGGTTCAACCAAAACAAACACCCGCATGTCCCAGGAATATAACAGAGGGGCTGGTCCTCAAGTGGAACCAGGAGCCACGGGTCACATCACTCTGTGAACTAGGTTGGGTGTCGGGTTCATGGGCTCTGGAAGAATTAGCTGGATGTCAGCTTTCCAAAGCAGACCCTGCTTGATATTGGATGTGAAAGTCAATAGTTCAGTCTGTAGCTAACCTTTTTCCTCCGTAAGGGCGAAGGAGTTGTAATCCTTCCATAATTAATGGGGTTGCCCTCATTGAGCCAGGGAGCTCAGCAACAGCCAGGAAAACAAAATACACTCAAAGGTCAAGCATCCTTTGATCGAACCTTCTTTCTTCGGCGACCATCTACCTGCGTCCCTAATTCCTAAAGCTTGAAACCCTAAACTCTTAAATCCCAAGCCCTTAACTCCTAAACCCCTAAACCCTAAACCTTAGATCCTAAACCTTTGATTCAGGTTTGGGGTGGCGAGTTGAGTTTGGTTGGCTTCGGAGAGGCTTCTGTAGCCCCATAATTACACAAAACTGGCTCCCGCCAGGGCAAGATGAAAGGTTGTTGGGCATAAAGGGCGTGGATGATTTTGTCATTGAATGCCCGAATTCTGTTAAAACCCCGCATTAGAATCCCACAGCGAATTTTCGCCCAAAATCACCGCAAAACCCAGACAGTAATTACATCGGAGCGTGCAGGTAGTCTGTTGATGAAAAACAGGCTCCGAGCAAACTACTTATATCAAGCTTTAGAATTCCACAGAGGTTGACACAGCCCTCAAATCCGGGGGTACTTGTCCCATGAATTTTGAGCGTGCCCGTTTCTCAACTGCGGTAACCTGGGCCCCATGGAACCCACCTTTGAAGGTCTTGTTCTCTTGTGTGTCCTGGTACACAATCTAAAAACTTAGGCAACAAGTGCGGTAGACGATACCAGCTATATTGAGAATATGCCCAGCATAAAGACTTGGAACGATGGTTGCAATATGCACATGAATCATACACCCCAAACCCTAAGGCCTAGACCCTAAACCTTGAAGCCGTGGTAGGAGAACCCTCAGCACCTCGTGACGGCGCATGACCGATTGATATCTGCCCGCTGCTAAGGTCTACTATATAAGTATGGGTTTGAGGTTTGGGGCTGAGGATTTAGGGTTTGGAGCTTGGGGCTCAGGGTCTAAAGCGGTAGTCACGAAGCTGAGACGTCAGAGCCTTCCACGCTAAGGCCTACTGTGGATGGAGGATGTCCCCCACCACCTTACGTAGCTTAACCTTTAGGAGTTACAAGATGTGGGGGGGCTTAAGTGGTTCAAAGTTTCCTCCATAAAAACCTGAACCCTAAACCCTACTGAGGAAGCGGGAAGTGTATTTGCATTCTGTTTGTGTCTGTGTCTAGCTGTTGACTTTTACCATAATTGAAGTTCACGGGAATTCGTAACTGGCTTAGGGTGTTGCATAGCATGTTTAGCATTAGCTGAGATTGAATGTACCTAAAGACTCTTGCAGGAGCTACTCCCCCCATTGACTTAGGACCGCTTTTTGAATACTATAGTATAACCCTGGGCAATCATCAACAACAGACTTCGCATTACAGGTCTAGGGGGCTTACAGGTTACCCTACTCATGAATTGGGTCATATGCTCAAGGCTAACCACAGGCGTACTAGGCTCCCTGAACTTTCCAAGCATGGGAGTACAGAGCTCAGACTCTAAAGTTTGAAAGCTGCCGCGTTTAGCGTTTTCCAGGTGGTTTATCAGAACCATTCGGTGGTTGCGCTTGTATGGCCATACTTTCAATTCCTGAAAGAGGGGGTATATTGAGGATTCGATAGGAGGGTTACTAAAGGAGATACTCGGAGTTTAGACTATAGCACCTTTAAATGGGGATCGAGCTATGAAACCTGAACCCCAATCCCTGAATGAGGAGATGAAAAAATCCCCTCAAGGTTTAGGGTTTTTGGTGTGGGGGTCATAGTGAGAACTACCCATAATGGTGGAGAAGGGGATTCTTATACTGCAGCCCGCATGCTCGCCAAATGCCCTTGCATGAGTGCCTTTTAATTTTCGCTAATTTAGCTTATACAAGAAACACACCCTTCCAGTCCCACCATGCTGGCCCGTTTTCCTCCTACGACGTCATCCAGCCTGGTCAAACAGGGCGAAAAATTGCGCAGATGACATAGAGCTCAGAATGGAGTTGGAAAGGCATCCTTGGTGAGAGGCAGCTTAGTCTTCCCTGCAAGCCTGCTTAGGGTCTGGGTTGAGGGTTTAAGGTTATTTTGTCAAATAGTCATCGGAAACCCGGATCCACAAAATCCAGACAAAACCACGACTCAAAGGTCAATGAGGCAACAGACCTTGACGGCGTCATAGACCAAGTTCGGCAAGATGGCAACATGGCCGCTTTTGTGTTTGTTGGTTGGGTGGCTACGTGGATTGTGGTAAGGGCTAAAGCACAAAGAGTGAGGTAAGGATATGAGGTTGAGGGTATAAGATGTTGATGTCTGCGTGTGATGGGCAATGGTTTCGGAGTCAAGGCGAAGGGTGGAGTCGAATCATGCTAAATGTGCGCTCTTGTAAGGTTTATGCACGTGCCGGCTCATCACATGTTCCTCACGATTGAGTAAGTAATCCTGTGTAGAAGTGAGTAGAAACGGATCTGTCAGGGCCGTGCACCTGAAAAGGAACTGTCCCGGCAACCACTTGAACGCAAGACAGGGGCGCCCTTCATACACCATCAGCATATGTGGCACATCATGGTATTGTCGTGTATACCAACTTGGTCATGATGTTGATGGCGATGATGATGGTGGCCACGAAGAGGAGGAGGAGGAGGAGGAGGAGGAGGACGAGCAGGAGGACGAGCAGGAGTGACATGAGTAGCCACTGACTTGTTGCACGTCTTCTGCGTGAATCTGTCTTGGAAACGGGATGGTGTGCCTTTCTCGAGTTTGGAATTACCATTCATTGCTTTGGGGACGGATGGGCCGCAATTGGCTTTCTTCTACCGTGAGTGGGATTGGGGGGGGAATAATAGTAGTGCTAGTAGCACGTGATCGTAAAGGTCAGAGTCACGGCAATAGTAATGGCCACCGAATGAGCGACAGTAACAATGAGAGTAAAAGAAACAGCAAAGAAAATTCCCGTAGAATACGGATAGTCCCCGTACTACTCAAAATTAGAGTGAGAGCAAGAGCAACACTAATATATATTGCATGGACAAATCCTGCATGACATTATGTATCTAAACCCCAGGAAATATCGCAGTATGGTGTATTTAAGATAATGCAGGATTTCGTCAATCGACAGTCAACCCTTCAGGTCGAACCGTGGAGCACTTGCCATTTCACACTCCTGTGTTTCAACAGAATACAACTCAACTCGCGACGGGAACACCTGCAGAAAGCATGCTGAACAAACCTTGCGTGGAAACACTCATGTGGGGGCTTCTGAACCCTAACCCTGAACCCTACACCCTAAACCCTAAACGAAATTATGGGACTGCAGGCCCTCCCCCGGGCTAAGCCCGTCAGTGCTTTGTCTAAAGGCTGATAGAGGGAAGGAATGGCGTAGACCGAAACCCTTGAAGCCTACCTTAGTCCGCAGAAGTATGTAGAATAATGGAAAAGAAAATGGAAACTACTATGCTATTTAGGGTTTAGACGTTTAGACCCCAAAAGTATGTAGAATAATTGCCTTTTGGGCTGTTTTTAGAGGTTTGGGGCTATTCTTTTTTCCAGCAGCCTAAATACTTAGTGATACTGTGGTCAGGTTCCTTGTGAATTTACGGTACGGGATACCTGAAGGAGACCTCAAACGATATTGGTAATTAATCAGCTTCCCACATTGAAGCCCTGCCAGCCACTCGTTGAAACCAGTTTTCATTTAATCTTTCATGTTCTTCTCCATTTTGTTCTCTACTATTGATAGTCACGTTGACCGCGCAGTGGGGATTTCATATCCGCCTAGCCCCCAACCTTAAAACCCAAGGTACCACACTAGTCGTCGAAGTCCTACACTATGGAATCGGGCTTTACTGATCGCCGGCCGGCTTCCATGAGCCCTAGTGTCAACAGAAGACCCCCCATCCGGGGGCCTACTACCTTGGGTTACATTGAGTTAGGTAGGGGGTTTTAATTAGCGGGTTTAGCTCCCGAAGCCCTCAACCACCCTCAAATACAGTTTCCGTTTTCTCTTCCATTACCCCCCTAAATCCCTAAACTCTAAACCTGGTTGAGGGAGTGAAGGGTCAGGCCCTAGACTACAGCTTTGTGGAAACACTTCAAAAAGGGCTATTACCCAAATGTAAGACCCCTAGGTCCCCTAATATGGTTTAGGGTCTAATTAGGGCTTTGGATTTAGGGTTGAGGGTTCTAACTGGATTGTAAGCCCCAAAATACTGAGCTCAGGAAGGTTCCTATTGTAGTTAGTTACCACAGGCCTTCGAGTTCTGTTTGATGCATGGCATTCTTTCAGTTCAGGACCCATGTCGAGAGCAGCCCCCTAAAGTGGATTAATTGAGGCTTTCTACGGGGCTTTTTCGGAACTGTTGCTGTGTGTGGGCTGACCCTTAGCTATGCCAGGATGACATGAGAAAAGTATTGGCGCTTGTTTCCCAAGGCTGTAAGAACTGAGACAACGCACGCTTGAAAGTGCTGAAGCTCAAGTTGCGTACTCTGCAGAACAGTGTTGTCTTCGGTGGATGGCCTCCGAAGTCTGTCCACATTGCTTGCTTTAGGCTCTTGAAAATTAGTTTTTGAATTTCCGTGTAAGTACCATTAAAACTACTGTATAGCAGTGGTGCCGGCAGCAATCTGGGTGTGGTAGTTTAGAGTCTAGGGTGTTTAGGTGGTATTAGGGTTTATGCTTCAGATAGTCTAGGGTTTAGAGTTGTTTCATCAGAAGAAGCAAGGGGACAGCAAAGCTGAACTCCTGCATTCGAAAACTCTCAAGATCAAGGCCCAAGGCTATCCCTAAGGGTCCAAGTACTTGGGTTTTGGGTAATAGTAATTATAGTACAGGTTTTGGGTAAGTATTTGATTATTATGTACTTGGACACAAGATCTGGCTTATCTACTTGGAGGCTCAGGGGGACTTGGTAAGTGGGTTAATAATGGGAATAACTGGGGTTATTATATGTGTTATAGGGGCTATTAACCTACTTACTAAGTCCCCCTGGCCCTCCAAGTAGGGGTTGGGGATCGAAGTGAGTTTTGGCATGAGCTGTCGGCTAACTGTGTTGAGCTTTCAGGGGCTTGGGTGTAGAGCGTTGGTGTAGAGGGCTGTTGTTGCAACCGACAATCAGCAAAGCGAGCTTTATGCCCCTTTGCATATGTCGCGGTCCCACATCTCCACACTCACTGAATTTCATCTTTTTTGGTCTCTAATCTTCCGGCGCATGCGTGCTTCGAAAGCAAGTGGTGGGTGGGGACGGCGTGAAGCGGCTGATTATGTCACCTCCACGTACTTTTGCAAGTTCAGCGCGTGCCCAGTATGGAGTCTGTGACCTGGACGCTTCTGAAGAGCATGTCCTCATGGCAGCATGGTGGGCCTCGTACCATCGACTGCAGCCAGGCAAAGCTTGTGGCTCGCAATCAGCTGAGTCGGAACACAGCAACGGCTTGCGAACTGCATTGCTACGCGACGTGTCCGCTGCCGGCGGCACTCGTCCCACTCAAAGAACCCTGCCGCTTCGGCGCGCCAAGCCTGCTGCGTTGTTCCCAGCGTTTGCGCAAGCCGTCAAGGCCATAGGTTTGCAACTAGAGAAAGCCCATGCCCCCACCTTGGTGGACAGACCGACCAGTGAGGACCCCGTAGTGTGCAATGGCGAACTCTTGCCCCGGATTGGCAGGTCCATGGCTGCGCAGCTCTTTCAGAAACAGGCATTCTGCCACAAGGTTGTGCGAGGAGATGATGTGTGTGTCGTCATGCCGCGAACCCTGCTCCGGTGGGTCGTGCCTGAGTCGCCTGCTCACGAAGGCCGCTATGAACTGCTGCCTGACGCCGCGCACGCGCTCACTGCGCAGGAGGCCTCCCAGTGCGTTGATCTGGCGCTGGAGAAGAGCGCCAGAAAGCTTTTGCAGTTATGGCGCCAATTAAAAATCGTCACTGGCAACAAATGGACAACGCACATCCTGGATCTGAAGCTGTGGAAGAAGTGGCGTTACCACAAAGTTGTGGTCGTGTCTGGCGCCACTGCCACAGCTTTGTGGCAATGCAACACGCCCCTGTGCCCTTGCTTGCCTTTTGCATTAGGGGCTACATGCGAGCATGCTCGGTGTGCAACCAGCCTGCTGGTGACAGGTGATGTGTCCCTCGCGCAGTTAGGCAAGAAAACACGCGTTGGAAGGCCCGCCCAACCTGATCTCCAGCCGTCCTTTCGGCAGCGTGGAGCAAGCAGCGGCCAGATCATGACTGCAGCCGCGCATGTAAGCAGCGATGCCGCTTCCAAAGCAGCGGCGGCCAGCCAGTTCGCCTCGCGGCCGCCTGTTGTGTTGAGCGACATTGCTGAGTCCCTGGACACTTGCCTCACGCTGCGGCCTTGGAGAGCACTTCTGCGGGCGAAGAGCCTTCGTCAGCAAGCGACGCCACTGGCGGTGGCTGGCAACGCGGCCCGACAGAGTACCGCACGGACTTTCAAGCGGTGGCCAACGTGTTGGGCGCATCCAAACTTCCACCCAAAACCAGAATATACAAGAACCACAAGAACAGAGCGTGACTTGCGGTGCAAGACGGCCGCACAGTGCGCGGCAGTCACGCCGCTATTTCTTTGCACGCCAGTGAAGAAGCGGCAATCAGCCATGCTTTCGGTGCTGCGCGCGCAGCCAATCGCGCTTTTTACACAGCTGATGCACAGCGTGGGCTGGGATATTAGGGTGCAGGCCCATGAACACGCCTGGCTTGCAAGCTTCTCAGCGCTAGCACGATCTTCTTAATTTGTTTATTCCTGGTAACTGATGAATGTTCCCATGTCGGAAAGGTCGAGGTCCTTGATGGCATGGCTTTGCGCATCACTCCAGCCCGCCAGAAGAGCCGGCATGGCACTAATCACCTTGCTGTCCTGGCGGGCCACGTAGTCCCCCTTCCTTGTCAGACTCTACTCTACCTTCCGAGTTTTTGCCCGATGGACGAAGTGCTGGCATTGCGTATAGGCCTTACGCAGAAAATCAAGGGTTTCAGCCGCCTTTTAAAGGGGCAGTCCTTTATTATCCACCCGACACCATGTCATGCGCTGCGCGAATGGAGCCTTGAGAAACAGCGCCCGCAAAACGGAACAGGTTATTTTCGATGATCTTCATGTTCATAGAAATGGCCTTTGTGACAGTGAGCTAGCGCTGAGATGTAGGCAAGCACTCGACAAGGTACCTCTCTTGCATCTTGACGCGCCCTCCATCTCCTGTAGCGTGCTTCACCAAGCCTATGTCCAGGAAGAAGTACTTGTCGACAGTCAGCAACTTGTCACTGTTGGTCTCCAAGACCGCCTGCAGATTGGCTGCTCAGATAGGATTTCTTCCAAAAAACGATAAGGTCAACATCCCTAACAGCTTATCTTGGAAGTTATTTGGACTAATTTGGTTTTTTTCGGCTTATTGAAGCCCTCAACCCTGAACCCCATATAATCCCAAGTCTGAGGGATGTACATATGGCTTGGTACTTTCTTGCAATTACCCATGCGAATCCTTAAACTACAGGATCTCCCGTAGCCCCTCTATATTCCCCATAGTTGCCTGGGGTCCCATACTGTAAGCCAGCCTAAGCCCTAAACCGAAACCCTTAATGCTCGCATGACCATCTTTGCAGGCTTTTCCGGTAGATTTTCGGGCACCAGCCCTAACCACTGAACCCTGAAGCCGAAACACGGAACGCTGAACCCTACCTGTAATCCTACTTGCGTACAGTTGTATTGGTTATTTCCTAATAGTTGATTGGTAATTACTACCAGACCGTCGGTACTTGGGGTTGCAAGTAAACCCTATGTAGGCCCTAAGCCCAGAATGAGCCCTAAACCTTCAACCCTAAACCTTAAACCCTAAACCTTAAACCCTAAACCCTAAACCTTAAACCCTAAACCTTAAACCTTAAACCCTAAACCCTAAACCTGTAAGACCATCCTTGCAGCTGCGAAGCAACCGGCGTGACATAGGGATCATGGATAGCTCCCACGTAGTTGCCAGGGATGCTCTGGACGTGCAGCCGAAGTCTTTTGGGGTTTAAGGTTTAGGCTTTTTTGGACAACTCCTAGGTAGGGAAAAGCCCAAGCTAACACCAGGATAACGCTGGTGCTTTGCGCATGCCTCCCTGCGACACGCTAAACCCGAAACCCTAAACCCTAGGCCCCCCAAAACCCCAGTGTCGTGTAGAGTGTTGAGGTCTAGGGTTACAAGGGTTTGGAATGGGCGCTGAAGGTTATAGCCCCCCTTAAGTAGATAGGATATGGCTATATTGGGAGCTTATTATAACATACCCAAAACCATATTCTATCTACTCAAAGGGGGACTATAAGGGTTTCAGGATGGGCTTTACGTGGTTTAGGGCGTCAGGGTTTAGAGTTCAGCCTTTCCGTCCCTTGTTCCTGGTTGCGTTAGTAGCTGTTTCTGCTGGGCACCGTGCAGCAATTCTGTTGACCCCAGGCCCTCAAACCCTAAACCCCTAAACCCGACCCGGATAGGGCCGACTAAGGGCTAAGCGCTCCATGCGTTCGCGCGGTTCATGCGTTAGAAGAACACTCCAAGCCCTGAAGCCGTATCCCCAAGCCCAACAATTTGAAGCTTGCAGACCAGCTGGTCGGCGTTTGTGATCTGAGGGGCTGCGGGTCTAGGGTCTGCACTAGAAGGGCCTGATTCTACAGGGGTATACGGTATATGGGGATGATATAGGGATACTGGAAAAGAGATAGAAACTACAACCCTAAACCCCAAACCCCTAAACCCTAAACCGTATTCAGGGTTGGAGGTCAGGGTTGGGTCTTTCATCCCTGCCATCCACTTTGGGCCTTATTACTCCTCTGCCCATAGTAGACAATCCCAGGCAGATCCATAACGTAGGAGCTGGGGGAATTTCTGGGATCATCGGCAGCCTGAGATGATTCAAACCCTAAGCCCTGAATCCAGAAGTCTGAACCCTAAACCCCAAACCCGATTTAGGGTTTAGGGTTTACGGTTCGCAAAGGCAGGAAGCCTGAGTAGAGAGATCTCTTGCTGCAATCCAGCATCCCGTTTCAACACAAGCCTCTAGCAATTACAGCCACCCCCCACCACAAGTTTTCAGTAGGGTTTTGGGGGAAGAACAGACCGGAGGAGTTGATAGAGCACATACACTCCTCGATGACTTTGCAACCTTCTCACGACATCATGAAGCTTTGTTGTGTCTCAACCCCCTTAACCTTAAACCCCAAACCGCAAACCCTAACCTTCAAACCCCGAACCCTGTACCCTAAACCCAAACCCCAAATCCTAAACCCTAAAGCGTGACTCTTGCTCCATACCTGGAATAGGACTTGAGATCTGATTGGAATTGATGTCCCATTTCTGGAGTCCCAAAAAACTGTCAAGAAAAACGGCTGCACTGGGCGAGGGTCCTTGGAGGTGCTAATAGCGCTGCCAGGGATAGCTTCCCCTGACACGGGGTGTTTCTGTCTAGGAGGACATACAGTTTTACAGCATTATGGGGTTGTATTCCCTTGGAGGGTTTAGGGCTTTAGGGCTTTCAGGGCGTTAGGGGGCTCAGATTTAGCGTTCCGGGAGCCCTAAACTGCGTAGTTTCAATGAGTTTTAGGGCTTTGGTCCCTGGCCAAGCCACGTGGTGCCAGCAAGCGCCTGGCCACGAACAGAGACACATTCAAGCTGTGTTTCAGCATCGGGTCCTTCAGGCCGTTAAAACCCCCAAGCCCTAAACTCTACACAGGAAAAAAGATGCCCTGCAGTTGCCGTGAAACCTCGGTCGGAATGCTACACCTGAAACCCAAAACTCCCTAAGCGCCGAAACCTCATTAGTAGTTTCCATTTTTTCTTCCATTATCCCATATATACTCATCCGAAAATCCCTATATAACCCCCCCTTAAAGCCCAAAGCATAAAAGGCCCGGAATCTCTTAGTCTCAGTCAGTCAAGGGTGACGGACTACAGGGTGGAGTGGTAAGAAGTTCCAAAGCCTACTCTCTCCCCGACTAACATGGAACCCCAAAAGGGGATTCTCCTGCATTTGCCTATACCTAGAACCACCCTGTATCAGCCTCTTTTCAGCTTCCAGAAGCCCTAAACCCTAAACCCTCAAGCTCAAGCTCCCCTGAAGCCCTCAAGGGCTTGGCACCCGAGACTTCTTTCCCACCTTCAGGGTGGACTTCATGATGCGCTCCTACTCCGCAGGGTGCAAAGGGTTTCGTTAAGAGTATGCCTCAACGATTAGAGCGCCGTACATACCGCTTAGGACCATATGGCCTCTAGGGTTCAGGTTATAGGGCTATGATCAAGCCCAATATAGAAAGCATCGCAAACAGCAAGAGATGCCAACTTGCTAGCTGGGAAAAGGTCTAAGGCATGACTAGGTCATATCTTATGGCCCTAAACCCTAAATCCCAATACCTAAACTCTAACTATAGTATTTTGTAGTGTGCATACATAGTCTAACGTCTCCCTGTGGATAGCAGATGCCCGTTGGTCGGCTGAGTTGCTGCGACTGGGACCTGACTCCTACCTGTAAGCCCAAATACCTACAGTTTAGTTTAGGGTTTAGGGTTTGGGGTTTAGGGTTTAGGTTTTAGGGGTTCGCTTTTTCACTACTAGGTAAATACCGTCAATCTGAAGATCCTAACCGCCCTCCCTAGAAGACACATCCCAAAGAAAATAAGGCCCAGAATTGTTTGGGCTGGCATTTCGAATAGCCCTAAACCCTATAAACCCTAAACCCCTAAACCCAAAACCCCTAAACCCTCTCGAGCAGGGTAAAATGCCACCATGGCGAAGTTGCGCAATCACTATTTGTCCAAGATAACTGAACGAAGTACGTACTTGGTTGATGATAGGGAAGGCAAGCCTAGGAGGCTTCTGTTCAAAGAATTGGCCATCATACTTTACATGCCTACACTTCCCCATCTTGGACCTGAGGGCAGCGCCGTAGCATCTCGATGCTCCTGCACTCCCCCTGTGAGCGATGCTCACATTTCATCCACAGTCTGTACACGTTTGGAATCCCCTGGGAGATTGAAGACTGTTATTCAGTCTGCCTCTGGAGCCCGCACCTGCAATTGCGCTAGGTACTGTACATCAACGCGAAGCTCAGTTCTGCCTCTCCATTCCGATTGCATGGATCTAGTTGGACGCTCTCCCCTGAAGTTATCGTCTATCATAAACTGGCACGTCAGCTCATGCACCACTGACCGTCTCTCGCCAGTTAGCGTTCTCATCTCAACAGGGGCTGGTATCCTCGTACCAGCCGGCGTGAACAACCTGGTCCTAGCTCTGCAGTGCCATCTAATGAGCACTCCCCTCGGCAAGTCCAACTGATAAAAGTCAGCTCTGTACACTGCAGGAGGGCGATGATAAACAGAGGATTCAGCGGTTCTGCTGTGCTTGGCGCAACGTAGGTTGAGTTGGCGAGGGACCCCAAGTTGGGTTGAGGATTAATGGGGGCTGAATAGGGAGATCAAGTGCCCGTCTGCCGGCGGCCTCCCTGAGCACTTGCTGTCGGACCTCCTCGAAGTCGCGAATCTAACCCGAGGTTGGGGGCCTTCGCCGGGCTCATTCCTTTGCTCTCGAGGCGGCCCTGGCGGTTGGGTGATGCCCTGTACACCTACATTATCAGCTTGCCCAAGAACCACTTCGGGAACCCCTAAAACCACGTCATCTAAATACCGCCCTAACACTACCCCTTGGAACTGCTCCGGTGCATCTCGCTCCAGCTGTCGCTGCTCAATGGGTTGAGGAGGTAGTGGAGGAGGTTCATAGTCGGGTTCAGGTCTATAAACAGGCAATCCCCTACGCTGTCTTAACGCAGCCTCTGGTGGGGCAGCGGGTGCTTCAGGAGTTCTGGGTCTAGGTGGGTCGATGGGGACGACTTGAGGAATGCCTACAGGTTCATCGACTAACTCATCTTCATGATCCGGTTGTGATTCATCTGAATCATCGTCACTCCGGTCCTGCGCAGGTGGGTTAGGGGGAGGAAGAGGTCTGGGATCCCTTCTAAGACAACCCCGACCCTCAAGAACCACCCTCCTAAAGCACTCCCACAAGCTAATAGCACTAACCACGATCATAAACACAACGATCACTAAAACCCCATCACCAGACCCTGAATTGCCGTCTGGCTGCGCCTTAGCCGGTTGGAGACAACACGCCAACACAACCACAAGCAAGCAATCTCGCAACGTTACTCCAGCTTCTCTGGCTGCTTGCACTCTTTTGACTAGAGGCTTGACATCCTCCAATCCAATCTGGTAACTCAAGCGCCAATGCCGTGGAGGCTGCAGGGCCTTCGTGCCTAGATCAGCTGGATTGCTTTCTCCGGCGATGTGTACCGCCGGAAGTTCTCCATCATGATTGCGCTCATGGAAAGCGCGAGATTTGATTTTCAAGTGGCGCGTTCGCCAGTGCGATGAGGTCCCTCCAAAAATCGCAAGGGAGGCGAGATTATCGCCGAGAATCTCCTTCTCAGCTCTACGTTGAAGCAACTCATCGAACACATATCCCATGGCTAATGTGTAGTTAGCAAGATCAAGCAATGCAACAAGCTCACTTTCGCACGAGCTCACGCTCATGAACGATTGTCTATGCACTTGCCATGCAATGATGTTTCCTTCGACGAAGACTTGAACACACTGCATTGACCTCTGGGCCTCAGGTGCGAACGACGCATCCCCATATCCTTGAAGCACACCATGTAGGGATGGGCGCCTGTATGGCTCTGGCTCTTGTTGATTCGCCTCGCGTCGATACGTGAGGACCAGGCTAGCAGATCCTTTTAGGTAAGCTAGTGCATGGAGGCCAGCTTTGAAAGCTTCTTTTGGGGGCTTTAGAGGTCCTAGAAGCAATTCTAGAGACGGCATACGCAAGATCCGGTCTTGTTCTAATGGATGCCCAAAGCAATTCGCCCGCTAATGCCTGGGTTCTTTTCAGATCGCTAGCGCCTACCTCTTGTTCGACCAACTCGTCGTCGAAGCTGGGGATCATAGGTGTTGAAGGAGTGCCCAGCTTGGCAAGTTCTTCCTTATATTTATCACATAGGTCTGTGATGTAAGCGTGTTGGCTGAGCACGAGAGCTCCTTCTCGGATCCAAAAGAGGTCAAGGCCAAGGAACCTGACTCCTGGGCATTGACTAGACACCTTCTCAGGATCAGAGCAGGCCCAAAGACCTCTTAAGGACTGAACTATGGCCTCTGCCAGCCTCAGCTTTGCGGCGACCATAAGGTCGTCTACGTATACTGCTATCCAGCCCATGATCGCTCCGGCAGATGCTTCCCTATGATGCGTTGCCTCGAACCCCCGTCTAGGGTCACAGTCCGAAACTAACCACAGACCTGACTCGGCGTAAGACTGAAAAAGCTTGTACTTCTTTCCATCGCTTTCGATGACCACCCGTTGGAGATCACAGTCTCTTCGCATCCCCCAATCGCGGGGAGACATGTCAAGTCCATACATTGCACGTCTAATTATGAGCCTCGTTCTACCATGGAACACTCCTTTGGTGAGCAAAATTCTAGGGGAATAAGGGCAATTACCTCACCCGCCTCCTCTGCTGGCACATCACCGCCTTTCTGGGCGATCTCAGCTGCCAGTCGACGGTCTCTTGGGAGTTGTGTGGCGTTAAGGAAGGCCGCTTTCACATCCATGCTCAAGAAATCATGCCCTCTCCTCACTGAGAACGCCAGACAGGCCCGAAGTCCCTCTATTGAAATGCTTTCAGTAAAGACTGCCTCTCGATGGCTAAAGCGAGACTCCTCGTTTCTCCCAAGGTAGTTTCCACAAGCGACCAATCGAGCTTTCAGCCGTCCCTTTGGGGCCTTTATGCTAAAGATTATCTTAGAGGGGACTTCTCGAACCTCAACACCCCTGTTCCTTAGCTCTTGTAGGTAGTCCACGGTGCTTCGCTCCAACGCCCCTTTATTCTCAATCAGCTCTGAAATCTCCGCGGTGGCTGAAGGCTCCCAAACCTCCCAGTTTTTAGCAACTTCATGATTAGCAATGATGCGCGTTTGTAACACTTCTTGTTGGGCTACCGTGTCCACGTCACACAGAGCCAATAAGTCCTCACTGACCCTCTTGACGCACAAGAGCTTAAGCTCCGCCCTTATGTCCTCTAACGCTTGCCAATCACGCTCAATCTGCCTTCGCTGCTCCCAATCGTCCTCGGTCTGAGGCCTCGTGCTTTCGATCCAGGACTCCAGGTCCTCTTCGCAAGCTTGAGCAATCCTAAGTTGCGATTCATCAAGCCACCTCGCAAACTGATCCACATCTAACTGATCCGCAGGAACTTCCTCCACGCAAGTCAGATCATCATTCATGCTATCATACATCATCTCAAGCCGCCTAAGCTCCGCTATGTCCTCACGATCATCCAGCGGTGGCTCCAGTTGATTCATATCATCGAGGTCCTCAATCGACCCCTCATCACTGACACAGGCGGAGTTGACCAAGCTGGCATCACGCACTGCCCCGTCACCCACGCCCTCATGTTCAACCAACTCACTGACCAACTCGACGCAACCAACCAAGCCATGTCTAGCTAATCCGTCATGACTCGCGCCCTCGCCCGGGTCATCTCCCAGTGGCTCATGGGGCCTCCCTTGCGCCTCAACATCAACAACAACCTGATCCACAACCAAGCCATCACGCTTTTGGGCCTCATCGGTACCGTTACTCGGTTCCTCCGCCACTCCAACAACCACGCCAGAGCTGAACACATGTCCTTGACTCAACTCGACGCGCTCACCCAAGCTCACAAGGCCTTCCGCAGTTATCCACTCCAGGTCATGGTCGTCACGAACCACACACAGCCTGAAGGTTTCTGGATCCCATTTGACACCTGCCAAGTTCTGATTTGGTCCTGGCTCATTTTTATTGGGTTTTGGGATTTTTCGGTTTTTATTTGGTTTTGGTGCATTTTGGTTTTTATTTGGTTTTGGAGCCTTTTGGGAGCTACCCTCGTCACGAGGCAGCTGAAAACTACACTTGCAAACCGCGCAATCCGACCCATGAATGACCGGCTGATTCTGCTCACACAAACAACACCACTCATACTCCTCCCCCGGACTCAGACCACAATCCTCTTGGGACCCCGCATCCCCAGCCCTGAACTGAACTTCATCACACCGCTCCCCAGAACCTACACAATCAACCTCAACGCCCTGAACTTTCGACGCTTTTGAGGTTTCATCTTTTGTTTGCACTACTGAGTCTCCCCCTTTGGCATGCCCTTGCATGTCAAACCCTAATTGTTGGAGGTAGTGCTCATGTTGGGGGCTCATGTTTTCAATGCAACCTACGGTATACAGCAGCAGGACTATACGCTGTTGATCAGAAGGCCATTGTTCTGTCCCATGCCATGCTGACGGGTCAAACTGAACAACGCTTTCTTTGATGTAATTGTCCCACAACTTGCTTGTTCTGGATTTGCATTGTCATGGGCTCACCTGACACAACGGCTCCTTGCTTGAGTTCAGTCCAAATGCGGCCGCCTGAGGTTGGGAGCACTAAGGGGACCCAATACGAGGTTGAGGTGCGCTGATTGTTGGTGTCCCTATGTGGAGGGGTGAGGCCGTTTACACTCAAAGCAATGGTCGTGAAGGAGGCATTTGGGGCAAGGGTTTTAGCAACTAGGCTCAAAAGTCTAGTCATTCCTGGTCGCAGCTTGCTATTATTGGTAATCCCCACCACACCTCCACGCCTAAACGCCCCGAAGACGTAATGTCTCCCCCCTTCAAGCTTCTTGCTCTGCGGTGAGTCCTCAGCAATGCGCTGCATGTAGGAACTACCCTTAATAAATTGGATAATCCTACCCAATGTAACGTTCGGCTCAGCTGCTAGGCTGGCTGCAACCCTGTCTTCATCTTCCAGCTGTATTGTTTCCTGAGCTTTGCATGTAACTGGAACTCGACCTGGCGCTGGGGCTTTGTGCTTATATCGTCTACTGGGGTTGGGTCTAATTGTCATATCCGGAATTGTACTTTTGCCCGTGATTCTGGCTTCTGGTCCTGTGGAATGCGCCAGCGGAGGCTCATTGCATTGATTATCCACGACTACGGTAGGGGGACCAGCTTCATGGTTATCAATTCCCCCTAATTCTACTTTAATCTTAGGGTCTTCTCCCTGAAACAAATTGGTGACCACAGCCAACTGCTTACCTACCCTGACCACATACCCACGCTTAACCAACGCGGCAGGACACAAGACTGTGGCGTCTCTCGCTTTCAAGTGCCACTCTTGTTTTCTTCTTCTTAACCACGTCCTAGCAAGAACTTGAACCTTAGTACCAAACGGGACCACTTTGGGGATAGGGAAACCCATACTTCTTAAGGACTGAGTCTTCATGGAGGCAACTGCCGCCCGTAATGCCAAAGGCCAGAGATCGGGATTACCTTCTGTCCCGTGCAAGTGAACCTTAGCCAAGTTCTTGATTCTACCAATTGCAGACTCCACTCTACCATTACTAGATGGCTCTTGTGGGGAGGCACACGTGTGCTTCATTTCATGTTTTGCCGCAAAGTCCCTGAAGCGGGAGTTTATGTACTCGGTGCCTGAGTCGGTGTGGCACCTTACAACCGGAAGACCCAACTCACGGATCTCACTAAGAATTCTAGATGTTCCCAGAACTATGGACTGAGGCGTTTTACGTTTCAAGATCTCAATGAAGTGTACCTCCTTCCATCGCAGTCCTGGAACCAGGCACCTCCGCTTGTGACAGCCCTTGCGCGTCCTGTTGACACTGCTGATGAGCTCTCTCCATTTCCTCTGCTTCCACCTCTGGCTCTTGATCGGCTTCCCAACTGTCCATTGCGCTAATCCCCAGGGCCTCAGCCAGGTCGATGTTGTCGTCATCTTCCTCCTGATTCGCTGCTGGCTCCGGCTCAGGATTCTCCTCACTTGCATGCTCCTGCGCTGGTCCTAACACAGGTCGCCCCTTCCTGTCGACTGGCACAACTAAGCATCCTACGAGGGCAAATCGTAAGTTGCGTTCGGTTTCATCCGCTGCAGCTCTGAACGGGCCTACTGTGTCAAGTGATAGTGTCCATGATGATGGATGAGCAATCCTCTTATGTGCCCGGTGCCGAGCATTAGCCATGATGCATGTCCGACACTGTCTCAGCGGTGGCCAGTGTCCAGAGGCGATATGCTCTGTCCAATTGATCTCCACCCGCTTAGCATCGATCCCACTGACCTCCGGAAGCTGATTCATCAGAATGTCGATCATGCCGCTCGCCCATTTTGCCCAAGTCTTGGACTCCCAGCCCTTATTTGACGTATGAGGCTCTGCGGTCTCCCATTATCTTGTTGTTTCCCATGCCCGGCCCCTTAAGGAGTGGAGGGAGAGGTCTGGTGGAGGCCCACCCCGTGGGTTTACGTCTAGGATGCCCATATGGCCCTTGATCACCCCGATAGATCTCCATCCCAAGGAGCCCCGCTGCCGTGTGATATTCATCTGTCGCAAACCAAGATGGCAAGCCTCCCGTTTCCTGAGACTTTATCCTAAGCTGAGCGTCCGCTTCTAGGTACTCATCTGGATCCTGAGGGTTCTCAGCCAAGCTCCAGGTTGGGGGCCTTCCATGTCGCTTTCTGCCCTCAGCGGCAACTAGCATTATCAACAAACATCTCAGATACATCTCATCGCTGGCTTGGACCTTTTTCTTGTCCACTGCAGACAATCCCGGCAAACCCCATCTAGTCTCTCCCTCTCTCCCTCTCAGCGGCGGGGGGCCAGGTTGAATGAACCTACACAGCGTATTCGTTCCACAAGGTGGGGCTGCCCAGATAGCATCCTAGCGTCCAGCCGCAGCCTGCTCCAGGAGGTATTTGAAGGTCTGTCCGGCCATAATGTCCTCCTGTTCCCCTATTGACAACACTTCAAATCCTCTTTCCGAGCCCTTCTTCTCTATTTAAATCACCAGCAAACAGATGCAACAGGGCTCAACTGCTTTGCCCAATCCTCGCCTTTTTCTACGATTAATTGGCAGCGCTTTGTTGTCCCCCTGGGGCCACGCGGTTAGCTCTCCTAGAAGAGTCCTAGGAAGTTGAGGCCATAGTGCCAAAGCTGCTTCTCCAATTCGGGGACCTACTTCAAAATCCCTCTCTATAGAGCTCACAAGATTTGCAATGGCCTGTTCTGGATTAGGGAGTTCTTGGGTGTGCAGGGCTTGTGTGGCCTTGACAGCGGCCCCTACCGACTGCATTCTTTGGTTTTCTATTTCGGTAATGAACTCTACTCCAAGGGCCTCAGAAATTCGGGGACATCCCGTACTTATATGCACCGACACTCGTCCTTTGCGGGGGTGCCATAACACGCACTCACGTTCTTCCCACTGCAGCCTACACCCCATCTTTATCAACAGCCCCAGAGCCACAATCGTCTCCACAGGTTCCTCTGATACTAGCGTCCCGCAGGGCGTGACAAGAAGCTCTGCAGTACCTTGGGCCAGACCCACCGTGCGACGCAACAAGTGCTTTGCCTCCTGTCCAACGGCCTGCCGAAGACAGTTAGAGGCCCCTGAGTCAATTAGTCCCGTCCTTGGACCACCAATTGCAACACGATTGATCTCAGGCGCTTCCCTCAATGCCTTAATCTGCATTTGGTCAAGCAGCTGTCCAGCAGCTGAGATCAACTGGGCTGTGTTGGGGCTAGGCTTGCCCTCCTCAACCTTCTTCACCACCGTACCCTTGCTATCCCCCTTATTTCCCCCTTTATTCCCTTTGCCCTTGTTACCGCTGTTAGCTTGTCCCTGATTGCCGTCAGTAGAGTTAGAGCTAGGGGCAGTACACTCATGTGACCGATGTCCTAAGCCACTACATGTGTAGCACCTTGACCCCACGTCAGGCGAGTTGTTCAATTGCTCCCGGTCATGCCGGAATCTGCATTCAGATCCAAGTCGGCATCCGCTGGGAGTCATCCAATGATAACAACTTTTCCCTTTGCCGGAACTGCTTCCTTCGCCACCCTTCCCTCTACCCCCTTTCTGTCCCCCTTTGGCCTTTCCTTCCTTGCCCTTTGGTGCAGGGGTTTCAGGATTTTCTTGGGCTTTTGCCAGTTTCACCCTTTTTGCGCCGCCGCCCGACTCTAGGCCTTGGAATTCTGCTTGTAAGAATTGGGCCAGGCTAGCCGCTGAGACCTCCGTCGGCGCGTGATCAAGATTATTCGTATGCCGGAAGGTGTTGACTCTGAACAAGACATCAGGGTATTGTTGAAGGATGGTCGACGTGAGATTGTCTAGACCTCCTACTAGGAGCGTAGCATCTGGTGTACCTATTCCTAATTCGTGCGCGCGAAGTCTCCAACGGCCCCATCTTCGAAGTCCTCGTAAAGTCTCAGTGACGCTCTTACCGGACTCCGGAGACGTGAGATATTTCAGCAAAGCTGATCTCTCCCGTAATCCTCCAGGTTGGTAGGTCGTGAGAATGGCGCACAGCGCCTCGATGGTTGTAAGCTTGCCACAACTTATAAGATCGTCGCGAATGTGATTGGGAATAGCCTTAAGGAGGAGGGATATGGCCCTCTGCTCTACTCTAGTAAACAGCCCAGAATTAAACCTTTGGGGTCGCTCTGGAACCATGACCTATCTCTCCATCGGGCCCACGGTAAGCCATTTATCATAGAATTCCTTCGAGACCCTAATCACTTCATCCCACCACTGAGTCGCATTGCTGGACAAATCCCTCAAGGAAGGACCAATCACCGTAACCCAGTCTCCGGCAATCAGCGGGCTGAGTTCCCTTTCCGAGTCCTTGATTTCCAACTTGGGGAGTTCAGGAATTGTTTTTACATCTTCCACCTTATTATCCGACCCCTTAGCATTCTTAATGACCTCGCCAATCATTTCGGCCAACTGCTGAACCTCAGATCTGGGCTCCTGGGTGTTACGGTCCTGACTATAAGGAGGAGGGGGCGGACTCCTAGGCGGAGAAGGTGAGGTTCGGGCATTCCTTTTAGGTGAGCCTCTTAGGGGTGGTGGTCTTATTTCAGTTTTTCTTCCTGGGGAATACGGGTACACAATTCTAGGCTTCACAGGGGTAACACTTCGCAGACTAGGCGTAGGGGGTTCCGGCTTGTTGCTGTTAAGGAGGGCTTCCAGTTCAGCTCTACCTTGCTCCATCCAGCCTGGTCGCCACTCATGGGGAGCCTCAGGGACTTCATGACTGCTCCTACCAGGGTCCGAGTTGGAGGGTCGAAGTTGACGGGAAACAGCTTCCCTAGCGTGCACCAGGCCTAGGCTCCGTTTTTGGGGTGCTTTGCTCTTCCCTAGTTCGCTCAAAAGGCGAGGGGGTCCTACCTGTGAAGACATCCCCAGCCCTTAGTCCCCTAGACGGACTACCTAAACCCTCCTTATCCCCTAAAGGCTGAAGCTGCAATCCACGCGTCCCGATGGACCAGGCGTGACGTACCCCTCCAATCACTATCTCCCCTTGGGTGGGCGGTTTCCCTCCCGTGGCAGACTGAGGCATTTCTGATCTCCCCATTGTGCCCTCGTGGGGTACTTCTACTTGGGGTTCCAAGCCTTCTCTGTTCAATTGCGCAACTCGAGCTGTCAGATTGGCTACTTCTCTAGACTGCACTTCTGAGCTACTGCTATGTACACCCTCTTGCATGGACACGTCCGCTTTCTTGGCTTCAACTCCAAGCTGAGTCCTGGCTACTTCAGTTCCATCCAGAATTGCACGCTCCAGTACTGCATCTCCAGCGACCGACATCGGCCTGGAGGTTGCCTCCAGCACTTCCAGACGTGACTCCACCCTGGCCTGATGCAGCATCATCTGATTCAACCTGGGACCTAACTGCTCTTGAATCAGCTGGGTCATGACGGATCCCATCTGTGCCATAACAGCTTGCATGCTCGATGGCGCAGCCTCTTGATTGGCTGCCGGCGTCGCACCCCCGGTGTCCACCGGCAATTGGGCATAATCTGGCACCAGCTCCAAATCATCTGTTTCTTTTACCCCTCTGGTTTCTCCAGACGATCTCTGACTATGAATGCTCTCAAAGCCAATGCTCCTCCGACCGGGGGATACGTCCACACGGGCTTCTACCCTAGCCAGTTGAGGATTATCCACTGCAGCTCGAAACGGTCTACCCCGTGGTTCTTCTCCTTGCTCATTGCTGCCATCTGAAATCAGCTGCCTAGTTTCACTGTCCAGTTGCATACTTGCTCCCAGTTCAGCATAAGGCGGTTCTCCGCTTTGCTGCTCTTCATCTTGATCCATTCTTACCTGAGCTTGGGTGGTAACTTCGTACCTCTCCAGATCCACAGGGCGTTCCACGTCTCGCGCTTGCTGTTCCAAGTATTGCCTCTCTTGCTCTTCGGTCCAAAAAGACGATGTCATTTGGTCGTTATAAGCCCGCGTTCCTTTGGGCTCATAACCCTCGAGCAGGGTAAAATGCCACCATGGCGAAGTTGCGCAATCACTATTTGTCCAAGATAACTGAACGAAGTACGTACTTGGTTGATGATAGGGAAGGCAAGCTTAGGAGGCTTGTGTTCAAAGAATTGGCCATCATACTTTACATGCCTACACTTCCCCATCTTGGACCTGAGGGCAGCGCCGTAGCATCTCGATGCTCCTGCAACCCTAAACCCTAAACCCCTAAACACTTAAACCCTAAACGTGGAGGTTGCTCCGCTAGAGGTCCTGGCAAACGAGGGGCCAGAAAGGAGAACTTACCTTGTAGCAATGTAGTGGATAGGGTTTAGGGCTTAGGGGCTTAGGGTTTAGGGTTTAGGGTATTTAGGGAGGGCATTTTGAACAGCTTGCGAATATTTGCCCACTCAGCTATGTTGCTTCTGAAGTAGATCTGTATATTCCCGGAGTACTCTAAAACCTAACCCTGAACCCTAACCAAACCCTGAACCCTAAACCTACACCCTGAACCCTAACCCTAAACCCTAAATCCGAAATTCCTCCCAATTTCCGGAAGCTGCCAGCTCTTAGCATGACGAAAAGCCCCCAAAACTTTATGAGTCCCCGAGCCCTAGTCCTCATAGCCTACCTCTTAAAAGGGTTTTGGGGTTTCAGGCTTGGAGTGATTTAGTGGTTGATTTAGTGGTTTAGGCCCCAGTCCTCTGAACCGCTCCTACGCGCAGCACTCCGACGCGTTTCACCAAGAGAGGATTACACTTGGGAGGGCTGCTGTGTAAAGATTTCTCAGGATGTCGTGTAAGCTTTGGGACCTTTAGGGATTAGGGGTTTAGGTTTGTGGAAGGTAACCATCTGTTCCCAAAATGACCTATCTATGGTGGGGCTTTCTTAAAACATATTACAACACGGGTCCCTACGGTGGGGTTGCTTTTACGTTACGGGTTCCTGTATGGATGTGAAACTGGGGAGAGAACACTCATACTGCACAAGCGCCGCTGGACATACAAGAGATGGAGGGATGGTGAGTTCTTCAAAAGTAGGGTTAGGGTTTAGGGTGTGTTTCTTCAATAGTAGGGTTGGGTTTCTTTTGTCCTGTTGTTGGATGTAGCTGGCTTTGCCCCCTGAGGGTTCAGGTACCCAACTACAAGCGTTGTAGGTCGCAAGGACCATTTGCATGCAAGTATTTGGGAATTAAAAGCCTCAGCCCCAGGTTTGGGACTTTGATAACCCTAAACCCTAAACCACTTACCTGTAAATTTCCAAAATGTTCCCCAAATAATCCTTGAGGGGGACCTTGATGAACATGTATTTGTTAGAAACGCTCAACCCTAGACCCTAGTTAGCGTTTAGGGCTTAGGGCTAAACCTCATGGGGCCCTCCTATTTTGAGAAACTCCCTTTTTGGGGGCAAGTATCTGATTTGGGGAGTTTTAGCTCTATGGAATCCGCGCGAGGCAGCCCCCATTGGGTTCAGGGTTTGATGAATTCGGTAATTCTCTTTTACCTATAATTCGGTAAGGACGCTCCCACTGTTTTGAGGATTCGAGGAATCCTCATCACCCCCTACGACCTAAAGCCCTATTGGCACGTGGTGTTCACCGGAGCTCACGAAGACCCCTCCAGAAATTCCACTGTTGAATGAAGATGTCAGTTCTTGAACTAACAGAGGGCGAGCTCTACAATTGTTGGGGTTCACAAGAACCTTAACTCAACCCTGCAGCCTCAACGCCAAGCAGTACACGCTCAACCCTAAGTTTGAAACGAGAAGCAAGCAGCCATAATTATGTTATAGTCTACCAACATCCAGCAAGCTGCTGGTAAAGCAATGGCTGCGCCTTATCTTGGATGTTGGGTTTGTCAGAAACTCAAGGTTGTCAAAGACTTGTCAATCATGTGACTGCTGTGCCGTCGTGGGTTGTTGCTGAGTAGTTTTTGATATTTTTTGGGCCTGACATGTGCGCCCAGAACATTGTGAGTTCCGGTACAAGGACTTCAGCAAAATGGATCTGCACTGGCTGGTGTTGAAGTAACCAGATACACTTGCTACACGTACTATCGTCTAGTGACTATTGAAGGGAGTATTATAGGGGCTATTAAGGGATACTAAGAGTTTGAACTATAAGTCACGCGAGCCTTGGCAGCCTTTTCCAAGACAGTGTTGTACAGGCATATGGCCCCACTCGTGCGCGACATGCACACGAGGTGCTCAAGGTCTTTCAAGATCTTCAAGCATCAAAGCCTACAATCGCAGCCCTAGGTCTTCCCCTAGGTCCTAGGTAGGTTTAGGGTTCAGGGGTTTAGTACCCTTGCGCAAAATCCTGGAGTCTCGTTTGAAATATGAAAGCTGCAGCAGTTGCGGTCGGCAATGAAGGTTCCATACGGTATGAGTGAAACCCGGCATTTTCAGCGCTAATGAGCGGATGGGAGCAACGACAGCAAGCTAAACCTGAAACCATAAACTGCAGGGCAATACGTCTGATCCGGCAATGATCTCTGATTTCCAAAGTCACCGCCAAGCCCCCGACCTGGCCCGATGTTTAAGCCAGAAATGATTTGGGGTGTAGGGCTTTCAGGGTTTAGGGGTTTAGGGGTTTAGGGTTTTAGGGGTTTAGGGTTTTGGGGTTTAGGGCTTCAGGGTTTGGGGGTTTAGGGGTTTAGGGTTACCGCCCGAACCTTGTACACTTGTAAGGCCTGGGCCTTAACCTCGAAGCTCTAAGCCCTAAACTTGGGTCCTAGAAGGTTTAGTCCCTTCAAAGTGCGTTGTAGAGAGGGATACAAGGGATATATGGGGTTTAGGGTTCAGTAAATCCTTTTGAGGAATCTAAGTTGAGGTGCCATATTTCGGGTATATAGTTAACAATAGTTCCTTATTATGGTAACTCAATTTAAGTTCCGTAACAGAGACCCGGTCAATCCCATGCCCAATCCTGAACCCTGCAAACCCTAAACTCTGCATACAGTGCTGCTTTAGAAGGCTGAAGACTTGAATCATATCCCTTCTTGCTACCGGACAGATTGCAGTATATTTGCAGTACCAGGAACTCCAAAAGCCTAAACCCTAAAGAGGGCCCATAAACCCAAAACCTCATTCTAGTCGTGTAAGCCTTCTCAGCCTGAAACCAAATCTTGAAATCCGCACGCTGGGGTTCCAGCTTAGGGGTGTTGGCTTCAGGGAATCAGGATTTAGGGTAGATCCTGAAACCTAAACCCTAAACCCCCTGAACCATGGACTCTACAACCTAGATGCGGTTCTGATGATTTTCTCTAAGCGAAGAAGGACCTCATGCGCCCTCGTTGCAGTCATCAAGGAACCATCGAAGCACCCAAGAAAGTGGGAAGATTTGAGGTTTAGGATTCCTCAAGCCCTAAACGCTAGGTTTCTTCGGCTTTATAGCCTGTACTGTAGGGGTTGCAAGATCTTTCTGAGCGATTTAGGGAACTGAAATCTTTGAAGTTTAGGGTTTCCTTTGCATTAGCTTCGGAGTTGTAGGGGGTTAGGCTTAATTAGAAGCATGATTGCAAGCCGGCATGAGAGTGAGGTTGTGGTAGTGATGGATTTTGCAAGTTGCGTTCTAAGCGGGATCGCGAATTCGGGAACCCCGCAATTGTTTTAGTGAAAGTAGTTTGAAGCGTTTGGGGCTGTGTGGTATTCTTCACAAGACTTGGGAGTTTTAGGCAGTAGGCCTCTCACTTAAGAGATTAAACAGGTCATGGGTTGAGAGGTTTAGAGTGTCGCTATGCGCTTGCTAAAGTAAGTAGAGGCTACAAGAAGTTCTTTCACCATTGAACAAGAACAAGTTTGAATCTAGGAAGACTTGAAAACATCCGTAGTCCCCTGCGGATTGGCGTCATGAGAGCTACCAGGACTTGGAACTTTTGCGGTACTCCCCACTGCAAGGGTGCTTGTTTGGTTCTTACCAGTCATAGGATCCTAAGGGGTCTCAAGTGACCCCGCACATTGACGGAGCAAATTATCCTTGCCAAGCCCTAAGAAGCTTTGATTTCCCTAAAGAGTTCCCTCCGTCCTAGACCCAAAAACCCTAAACTCTAAATCCTGAACCCTAAAGCCCTAATCCTAAACCCTAAAACCCCGAACCCCCATTCCTAAACCCTGATTCCCTAAACCCTCTCGGGCCTTGTTCGTCTCTTTATTTGGGGATCTCAGCCGGGGGGCCCCCTACACAAATGAACTGTAGCTTCCGTTTTCTTTTCCATTATCCCTACATGAGCTATACTCTAAACTCCTTAATTAAAGGGGGTTGTATAGGGGATTATATAGGGGACTACAAAAGGATGGCTCATATACCCCCAATACACTGTAGTAGTTTCCATTCTCTTGCCCATGATCCTTAGAACCCCCCTAGATCCTAGACACTAACACCATCCCCCCCAAAACCCTAAACCCCAAACCCTAAAATCTGTGGATTGTTCTTAGGATCCTATGAACAAGGCAACCTCCAAGAGGTGAGCTTCCGATCGCAGATCACACAATCCGGTGGCAAAAGAGCGTGGGTTTCAGAGTTGATTTAGGGTTTAGGATTGAGGGTTTAGGGTTTACCTAGACCCCAAAAGTAGGTGACATGATAGCCCAAAACCCCTACATGCATCCAAAAAGGCCATGATTCTACATCCTTCTTGGGTTCAGGTAGAGCCTATATAAACCCCTAAACCCTAAACCCCTTCAGGGTTTAGGTCTGAGGGTTGGCTTTCCAGACTTACCCTCCCCCAAAATTGACATGAAACCCCATATGAGCTATAGTCTACACTCCTTAAAGGGGAATATAATAAGGGATCATTGAGGGGACTACTATGGGGGTTATTAAGGGGGATGCTAGGAGTTTAGACTATAGCTCATACAGCAACCTTTCTAAAGTACATCCATCATTCCTAGGTGTCGTTTGGGGGATTCCATGTTAATCTGAGTGGGAATTCTGGTGCATGTTTTCCAGGTATGCAACACCAGTTTTTTTCTGAGAAGGCTTTTGCATTGCGTCTCCGATTCCAAGCTCGGTACCTGCATGAGGCACATTTGGGCTTGGGTTTTCTACAAGGATGGCGATGATGCAACGTGGTAGGAGGCTTAGTTAGCCGCATGTTATAAAAAAAATCACGTACTCAAAGAGAAGACAGGGTTTCTATGCTAAAGGCGTTGAAGATGTATAGATTTTCCTACAGCTAAGTAGAACTTAACCCTGAGTAGAAGGTAGAACCCATAAAGCCCTAGGTATGAAGAGTCACAGGTACGCCCCAAAGCCATCTATGTATTCTAGAAACCTAAACTTTGTTAATATCATGTTGACGCCTATTTGAGGCACTCAATACATCTCAATACCATAATCACAAGGAATCTTGGACTACAAGATTTGTAGCTATTTGCTGCAACTGTTGAGCTTTCCACATTACCGTTTTCAGGACCCACACAACCTAGTGAAACAGGCGGCTTTTCTAGGCGCGAAACGTTCGATGTCCAGGTTTAGAGGCTTGTAGGGGCCCAGACTTAGCTGATTACCGGCCTGAGGTTCAGGGTTTGATCGAGATTCGAGGTTGAGTTTAAAGAAAGAAGGTTTAGGCTTTAGGGTTTGTGGTTTAGGGGTCTATGGAAAGTCTCAACTTTTTTCGGTGGGTAGCCAAATCCACATAGGCTCGATCCGGCCACACATGTTGATTATGTAGTTCCTTTTTCTCCCATACACTCAACCTGGAAATCTCCTTCACCGGGGATGTCCTGAACATGGCTTAGGGTTTCTTGGTTCACGGCTAGGGTTGCTTTTTATGATCCCCTATAAAGAGCTGAAAATCATGGTGTCAGGAAGCCTGTTTCTCTGCAGTCCTTGCAGATAAACTATTTGGTAGTTTCCCAAAATCTGGGGACCCAGGTATAGACAAAGGTATACTAAAATCCTTTTTATGGGGCCCCCAAAAAAAGTAACCCCTAATTTTAGGAAAACCCCATGTATGAGGAATCCTGGGTGTTTCATGAACCTACTGTCTAACCTCCTTAAAGGGGGGTATATAGGGGACTACTACAGGGGATATTGAGGGGGATAGTCGGAATTTAGACTATGGCTCATATGAACCTTCCCTTACTGGGGGTTAGTAGCGAGTAAGGGAATATAATCCCTACGTACTATTATGGTCCTTTATTCGCTACTAACCCCCAGTAAGTATTGGTTCTAAGGGAGAGTGGGGGAGTGCCCAGAAGCACGTTGGCGGCTCTCGGAATAGATCTGAAGGCTTGGTTCCCTGTTGCAAGCGCTACACTACGCGGGATCCTTAGCGTACCCGGAACATATTGGGGGGTTGGGGTATATTGGGGGCAATATTGGGATAATGGAAAAGACAATGGAAGCTACTATTAGGGTTCACACTCCCTGTTGCTACCATCCCTGAAAGGTTGAATTGTTCCCATGCCGCCAGACTGCGAACATGGAAGGAGAACCCTAAATAGTAGTGTCCATCTTTTCCTTTCTCCCAATATTCCCAATATATATACATAACCCAATATACATTCACGAACCTGCCGCATCCATTTTCAGTGACAGGGTCGTCGAGTAGCAGGGCACAGGTATGGCGCAGGACGCTGGGGAATTTCTGAGGCAACTGGGCTGAAGTTACTACTGGGTGCTCCGCAGGGCTTGATTGAACGGATGCCTAGCATAGTTGCTGTACAAGCCCTTTAGCCAGCGCCTAGAAGCCATCCGCCAATTCCCTACAAGAGCCGAGGGACAGTTTAGATTGGATTCATTGCAGTACCGTGAAGCTTCCCTCCATAAAATAGGAAACAGGACTAGTTGGGCTTTAGCAGTGGCTTGAGGAGGAGCGCATAAGGTAGGGGCTTAAGAGTACAATCATCAGATAATAGAGTACCTTGACATTTTCCTCACAATATCCTGGTCATTTGGAGCGGCTGTGTCGCACAGAGGCCACTGATAGATATTAAAACCATGTTGCAGCGGCCCACTTAAGCCCAAGTAAGGTCAAGGTCATGCATAAGCTTGGACTCGAGAGCAGGGTCCCCCAGCTTGCCCCCAGATTTCTCAAGAACACCTTCAGCCTGTTAGCGTTTAGTCCCTCAGTAACCCCTTGATAATCAGGGTACGTACCCTTTTTCTAATGTTCAGCTTTAATAAGGAGACCCCAAAATGAAAGGGGAAACGGGTACTACTGGGGTACCTAGAAGTCTGAAGTAATGCTCTAGATGCCCCCGACAGGATGTGCTTCAAGTAGAAGCCTGTACTGACAATATTAATTGTTTCCTAACCCTCATCTAACTATTCTAAACTAGTAGGGAATAAGGGAATATGTTTAGGGTTATAAGGGAGTAAGGGAATAGTAGGGACTATGTTATTTGGGAATTCTGCAGGGATTCTGTTCTCTTATTCCCTACTAACCCCCAACAAAGAAACTGGCGTAGTTCACAAGTACGAATGAAGAGCAGCCTTGTCCAGGCTCCTCTGAATGTTCTGCAAGGAGAATCATTTGCCAGTCCCGAAGGGGCCCATGTACCCAAGAGCTAGAGCCTTTTTCGCCGCACATTGAAGCCCCTCAGCCCTAAACCCTTAACCGCGCGAAAGGTCTTTGGCAACTTGGAGTAGCTGGCCCCCTTGAGGCTTCGAGTCCATGGTGGAGCTCTAGCATTGCTGTATTCAAAACTAAAGAAATTCTGCCCTTGCAGTAGCTCTGCAGCTCATGCATTATAATCGCCTCCACCTAATTTTTATTTTAAGCCCTCTACTACAAAATACGGGTTCGCGCATTCCAAATTCTGAAATCTGTCTGCAAGACTTCTTGTAAAATGAAGTTTAATTCGCCTTTTTTTCATTTTAGTGCGGTCTTAATTAGAGTTAAACCGGTTTTTCTTCGATTGAATCGATTTTGCAACGTGTCAATTGGACATCCAACAGGATCCTATTACCCCCCGCTCTTGTGTTCGGGCTGTACGATAAATACCCTCCCCGCCTAATACTAAATATGGGTCCCAGTCTTGTACCTCAAAGACACCTCAAAATGAGGTTGGCATCGAATTAGGCTCCACAGTACCCAAAACAGACAGACATTGGTGTCCGTACTAGGGCTCATGAAATCGCAGGAGTTTTCCTGTCGAAACAAGAGCGCAATGCAGGTTCATTCACATGGAGTTTCCTGGCCACAACAAAGCTAGACAAGGATTGAAGATGGCAGTGTGAGTCAGCTTCAAGCTTTTCCTGCATAATTCGCATTCAAAGGGTTAAACCGTAGACACTAACCTTAAACCTTTCAAGGAAAGGACGCCTTCGAATACGAGGGCCGGTTGTACTACTTCTTCTGCTCCAGCAACTTGGATAGCAACGCAAGTATTCCCAACTTCAACCAGTGGCTTCAAGCCAAGATAATGCCTCCGGATAGCATTAATAGCTCAAGCACTGTGCAGTACAGCCAGTAATGCATTGTCTCCTTTCGTCATGCAGTAGGTGTGCACCTAAAATTCCTGGTGGCCAGAGCCGCTGAAGCTGTTCAGGTTTGCTACTGCAGGTGATGCAGGCAGATTATGACAGCGGAACCTTTGCCGCAGTACAACTGACTGTGAAAAGAGTAAGTTCCGAGTCGACATCTACCTTTACAGTCAGCCTCCTGGAACTTCCCGCTTACATTTCTGTTGCACCAAGCACATTCTTCGTTTGCTTGAAAACAAGCCAGAGGTTTTGTGAGGCCAGTGAGTTGCTCACTCCCTGAACCCTTGGACATGCATCAGTGGCTCAAGCATTCCACATAGAAGGTTTGAGTTTTTAAGGTGCCATGCCAAGACCTCCCAGACAGCATTTGATGCTGTCCGGGCGATTCAATGCCCCGCAGAAAGTGAACTACATAAAAGCGGTCAAGGCTGAGCTGGACAGCGTGTGGAAAATTATGACATTTATGGTGCAAGCAGGCCCTGGCGAGAATTTTGGTGACCAGACGGATGAGGGCCTGTTCATGGCAAAGGCCATGGTGGCCTTTGTCACCGATGATTACGGTGCCAAAACTGGTGCTGGGTACGAAACGTTTGAAGAGGTCAAATATGCCATTGTTAATAAGCTTCCCATCATACCCGTGAAGATGTGTCGTGAATACCCCCCTACCCCCACCGACAGCGACGGTGGCATCAAGGGCATGTCGCAGAACTCCAAGGCTCTTCCCAGTAGCTTAGTTCGCATAGAGGATGAGAATATGACGAATCCGAAGGCCGTGGCTCGCCAAATAGCAGAGTCATGGTTTCAGCTGTTTCCAGATCAACGGCAAGCGTCAACCAGCTCTGGCGGCTACGCAGCACAGAGCGTTCCTGCCCCATCTGTCTTGCCCGAGCTGAAGCACCCTCAGGAGCAGGTCCAGAGGCTCCTAAACGAGTCCGACAATCTTCTCAAACAGGGCGACTTTCATGGCGCCATGGCCAAAAGTCGCCAGGCACTCGAGGCTGACCCACAGAGTCCCTGGGCCAACTATCTTCTGGGTTTGGCGATGTGGCAATGGGGGTCCAGACCTGGTGCCATTCAACACGTTCTGCAGGCCCGGGAAGGAATGCCAAATTCCGCCCAGCTCCACGGCAACCTGGCTGCAATGTACGGCTCCCAAGGCAACGTCGAGAAGGCGTTTTATTTTTATGCGGAAGCTGCGCGCCTCGATCCGAACGATCAAGACTTCAAAGAGGGATTGGCGAAGAAGAAATTGGAGAAACAGAAGCTAGAGGAGCAGGAAAAACTGAATCGCAAGCTTAAGGATATAGCACGTGATGGATCGGCGGAGGAGCTCCGGGGGCTCCTGAAAGCCGGTGCCGACATGGCTTGGATTGACTGCATAGATTTCAATCGCTCAGCGCTGAGTAGTGCAGCCATGAGTGGCAATGCCCCCACAGTTCAGGCCCTGCTCGATGCCAGGGCCTACCCGGACATACACGGATTCGGTGGCATGGCTCCGCTGCATCACGCGGCAAAGAACGGCTATGGTCATGTAGTCCAGATCTTGCTCAAAGCGGGGGCCAACAAGTTCCTCAAATGTAACGGCAAGACGCCCCTTGAAGAGGTATTGTGCGACAACTACGCTTCGGCGGCCACGAAGGAAGCGATGCAAAAGCTGCTGAGGTGACAGTTCACGGAGTCCCTCTAAGAGGGAAGGCTCCCAGCATGCACTGCAAAATGCTTACTTATGGGTGTCAGTCGCCTGCGTTTGTTCCTGTATGAAGCCAAGGATAAAGTGGAAGCCCCGCTCCGAAAATCATGAGTTGTGCCATGTTACTGAACTGTTAGCCTTTTTCAAGGACCCTGGAATGCCCTGTGTACTTGTCCCCTTCAGTTGGACTGACCGAAGCCCTGTGACATCTCGGGGTGCGCAGCATCCAAGACCCGTCATGGATCGCACCAATATCCCTCCCGGCCCACCTCAATCCCAAGGCAGGTCAGCCAGATATCCACTGGGTCCCAGTGCTTGACTGGCCAGTCCTGACGTTGGCGCCTGAGATCAATGTTAAGGTTTAGGGTTTCGTGTTCCAGGCTGAGCCTGAAAGGCGCACAGGCACAAGGTGTATGCACGCCGTATAGAAGTACCGCCGACTCAAGACTCCTTTAATAAGAAACATAAAGCAGAAATCAAGGGTTTAGGTTTTAGGGCTTCGGGCTTGGTTGTGACTTTCAATTCAACAAGATCCCAAGAGAGGGAGACAGCATCTGAATTTGAAGTCTTTCAAGCAATCTTCGGGGCAGAACCCTCTCATTCCATATTACTAGCTATTGAAGTTATTACGTTCCTTGCGGGTGCTGTTACTACTACTCCTACTAGTTTTGCTGTAGCAATTATTGTTAATACTGAGACTTCTGCAATCAGTACTGCTGCTGTTGCCATTGCCTTTCTTAATGTTGTAACCATAAAGTGCAACAAGAACTCAACATGACCCATTTGTTTTGTAGAGTATTTGTGGTGTATTTCACTTATGGTTCTTGAATGGTTTTGTATGTGATTACCGTGATTACCTTTTCATTTGTGTGTTGTGGATCCTTCATGTTTTTTCTAGGGGTTGAGCTATTGTGGGCCTGCGGGACATTATTGGAACAAAAAACTCAGATAAACCAGAACAAAGCCTCCAAACAAAAGCACGCTAAGTCATAAAGATTCATACGTTTATAGGTATGGATTGTTGTTTTAATTGTTTGTTGTGACCGTTTTTTCCATGGGCTCACCTATTTGGGGCCTGGAGATTTTTGGGAGTACAACAGGTCCAAATCCCAGATGAAACATGACCAAACCCTGAAAACAGCGGAGAAAAACATAAGACATCTATAGATCTTGCATGTCTGTCTTGACGGACTACTTAATGTTCTTTTGGGGGTTTAGCTATTTGGGGCCTGCCAGACATTCTTTGGGACCACAAACAATACAAATGACATAATGAATAACATGAACTTATGGATTGTTTAATCTTTTAGACTTCTTGTGTTCAGCTATTTGGGGCTTGTAGGTCAGTTTCTTGCAGGTAAAGAACACAGGAAACGCATGGCATATTGAAAATGCATGAAGAAATGAATGCAAAGAGCATCGAAACCATGTATGAAACCATAAAAGAGACTCCTCGGCTGATCATCCGCGCAGTCTCAATACTATTACAATAATTACTACTATTGCTTTGTGCTTCTGTGTAGCCACCACAACTGCATACAATTGCTGTTCTTGTTGTTGCTGTTAGCATTACCAGTCAGTATCATTACTACTGCTGTTGCCCCACCTCGCCCCCTCCACAGCCAAACTCTACACACCCGCCCTAAACCCTAAGACCTAAACCCCAAATCCTAAAGCCGAAAACCTACAATAATATTTATTCAAACAACCCCTATATAATCCCAGTTTCCATTTCATTTTCCATTTTCTTTTCCATTTGATTCTCCATTATTGGGGTAATATCCCGCCCTAAACCCTAAACCCTAAACCCCAAACCCCTAAATACCCTAAACCCCTGGGTTGAGGGTATATATAGGGGTTATATAGGGATAATGCCAAGATTCCGTTCTTGGGATTCCGCCACTTGGCTCTAACTGCCCAACGCTGTTTGTTTTGGGCCGGGCAGGTGCAAAAAGGAATGGGCTACATTGTACGCTTGGAGGCTAAGAATTCGGGATGTTATTCCGCAGAAGCATCTTAGGTTGGTAGCTGGGTTTGTACGCGTTGGACAACCTGAGCATGGAGAACCCAGCAGACAGAGCCCAGGAAAAGTTGTTTTGTGGCTTGGATACAGGTACGCTTCCGCATTTCGCGATCGAATCATACATAACTTTTCTCCATTTATGACAGTAGGTGACCGGATTCTGACGGGGTTCTTGGTTACAAGTAGTCCGTCGATGCACACGTGCTTTAGCAGGATGAGTCATGCTATGCTTGAAGACATTGTGCTGCTTTGTGGCTAGGTTACTGAAGGCCCCACGCCGTACCTAGACCATCTAATATATCCTTCCATAGTAGCGGTTACTTAGCTAGCGAGGGTAGCTGGGGGTTTTCTGGAAAGCCACAGCCCCAATTAGGTTTGCGAGCTCGTGTGAAGCAGCTCTTCTCCTCTGTCATCGCGCTCATCCTGCCGGCATTTTGGTGGTAGAGGCCTTCAGGGCTGTAGGGCTCCCATATGCAGGGTCATTCTAGGTGGATGGAAGCGGATGGAAACATGAATCTCCTGCAAATCAGCAAATGCTCGCCATATACGTTTCATGTTTTGACATGCGTTCACGTTCTCTTTGCGGTGCTCTGCCCTAGCATTCTGCTGGTTTTGATGTTGACCTTGAGATTTCAAAAATAGCGAGGCCAGCGAGACCAGCATTTGAGAAAGAGATGTGGTGTTATGAGTGGCAATGCGTTGGGTCTCTGTGAAAGCGGTAGGCTCCTTATGGTTGCTACTTCAGCACGAGGATGCCCAACAAACGAGGCATCCGTTTTGTTTACCGCGTAAGCCCTGCATATTCTAGTTTAGAAGACAGATCTCTGGCTTCTTTAATTGGAAATGCTGTTCAAAAGCCAGACATACGCGGATCCCTCTCATGATCAGCTAGGGGTTACACTAGGCTTTCTAGGGGACAGGTTAAGAAGCCATGAAAAGCGGGGGGGGGCCCTGGACAGGTTCTCGACGACCGGCGGCATAAAGATGAGGATGTCGCCCGCGATGATGGGCAGGTGAGGTTGATCCTGACATCCTGGAGGCACCTGACAGGGCTTGGGGTTTGGGGGTCAGAAGAGGGATGGAGCCTCAACAAAGGGGGTTTTCTTAAAGTGGGAAGCTCGTTGTGGCCTTGTTCGTGCGATGCTATCCAGGTGAGACTCTTCACTATACCAAAGCCCAGATCGTCGACGTCATCGAGAATGGCCCCCATCCCGACATGAAGCTTAAAGACTTGGTCGACAAGCTCATCAGTGGAAAGGCCCTGAAGCCTACGTCAGCCTAACATGCCTTGAAACTTTGCGCCTCGAGCACCATATCTAAGCCCCAAGTCCTTGATCCCTGCCATCAGGAAACCATTGCTAGCCTAAAGCCTATGGCCGTTTGGTTCCACGACGAGCTCTATGTGGTGGAGGGGAATCGGAGGCTGTGGTGCGTACGCCTTCAGAGACTGGGCTGTTAAGTAGTACGCTTGCTCTAGTGAGCCTTGCTTACTAAGGCCTTAAAACACACCAATCTTATTTGACGCCGAACCGCTTAGGAATCAACTGCAGAAGAAGATCCAGGTATCAGTTTTTCCGCGCGCCTGGGATATATGCAGCAGCAGGAGTATAAGGACAGCTGCCAAAAGAAGGTGCTGTTTTCAGTTACGCTGCCCATATCTGTGTATGCAAACGTAGTATGGGCACATACATGCACATACACCCACATCTACATATATTTAAGGGGCGGGCAACGCAGGCAGCATGAAGCCGTGCAGCGGTCAGTGATTCAGTGCTCAACCTATTTTCTTGGGTTCCCTCCCAAAACACCCAAAAAGTACCACATCTGGCCCAAACCCAGGTTCTGGGCCCGAGAACCTGGGTTTGGGCCAGATGTTGGTAATTTTTGTGTGTTTTGGGAGATTTAAAACCAAAAGTTACCACATCTGGCCCAAACCCATGGCTCTGGGCCAAGAACCATGGGTTTGGGCCAGATGTGGTCACGTTGGTGTAGACCCCTCCCAAAACAACCAAAAATGATCTCATCTGGCCCAAACC
>CAJNIZ010012558.1:204120-216575 GCA_905231905.1 Symbiodinium pilosum | reverse complement strand
TATATTGGCAATTTAAGCAAACGTAGTTGGTAGGGGGGGGCGGCTAGTAGTAGGAGTAGTAGTAGTAGTAGTAGAAGTAGTAGAAGTCAGTAGGGCTAGTAGGAACACGATCCGTTTCCGGCCGTGGTTCTTGCTAAATGTTTTTGTAGTTCTCGCACTTAAGAGCTGTATTTCGGTAGCAACATGTGTATCGACGAAGTGCGGTCCACGATGCTGTTTTCAAAAGCATCGAATTTTGGGTTTCGGATTTTTGCAGGTCAGTACGCACCAGACCAGAGTTTCGGCAAATATTCATTGTGATTTTCCTGCAAATTTGCAGAACGCCCTTTCCCAGCTGTTCCTCCTTTTTTGCATTTTCTTTTCTGACTTCATAGCGCCCGCGTTTTTTGACGGTCTCGCGTGCTTAAAACATCTTCAAACCCTAGTTTCGGTGCGCTCGATTTTTTTAGATGCCTTCGCCTTTGTCTTGTGTATCGGGGAAATACCAAGCGCTTCGTTTTTGAGATGTGCTTCTCGGAGAGCTTTTCCGTTTTTGATTTCGTCAGTTCCGCGCTGCTGTATGCTTTGAAGACCGCCGTAGGCTTGACCTCGTCGTGTACGGAGCCACACCGCATGGCGGTGCATGGTGCTGCAATGCCACCCTGGTATCCTCGCTGATGCGCACTGGGCACCCGCAACCATGCACCGTTGCCGTCGACGGAGCCGCGCTGCGAGTGGCCGAGCGACGCAAGCACGCGGCGTGCTTGCGCGTGCAGGGCCGCAAAGGCTCGTCGTGCTCGGCTCCGAGGTGGGCGGCCGGTGGAACGAGGGGGCGCGCAACTTCCTCAGCCAGCTTGTGCGAGTGAGGGCCCATCGAGCCCCACCAGCCATCCGCGCAGCGGCCGCGGCACAAGCTGTGGCTAGCACGGCATTGGGCGGCCCCTGGCAACAGCCTCTTGCGGCCGGGCACATGTTGTGCTGCAGTGGGCCGACCCTGCCGGCCCAAGCCGCTTCCCTTTGCGGGCCTGAGCCGTTCCAGGGCAGCTACTGTAGCGTACAAGGAGGCTTTGTGGATCAGGCGTAAAAAGGTTCGCGAAAAAAAAGAAAAACATAGAAAATTTAACCAGTTTCTGCACGCTCAAGTTGTTATCGTGCAGCAAGTACCGCGTTGTTTTTTTCTCGCAGGTGCTTGTTTGAGTGCACTCATTGGGTTGGCAGGGGGGGGTGCGAGGGCTTGGGGGAGAGTAGTTATGTGACAGTTATGTGCAAGCTACGTGCAGCTGCGGACATTCATGTGAAAGATACTCGGGCTTCCGCATTGCGCGTAGAGGCCTGGGGGCCCCTTCAAGAAGCAAGGGCTTCTTCAACAAACCGAACGGTTTGCCTTCCAGCTTCCACGCTGTCGTAGCCTCAAAATGCCAGTTTCGGCATGTTCGAGAATTTTTTCCATGCCTCAGCCTTCGTCAGAAATTTGAGGTAAAAGTGCCGAACCCCAAAGACTTGTGAAAAAGATCAGTGAACATATGAAATCCCAAGAGCCCCTGCAAGGAAAACGTCCGAAGCATAAATATGTAGACTCAGGGGTCCTTATAATTCTTTTTGACAGAACTTAAAGTACGCACGAAAGGTGGCGGAGGGTGTTAAGGCTGTCAAGGGTTATTTAGATACAGGATTAGAGGGCCAGCTGCACCTCTCGTTGGGGGTGGTTAGGGGCCTTGGGGCTACCCGCATTTGCAAACTTTCATACATCTTGTTTACTTTATTTGGTTTGGAGTGCGAGCTTAGGGTTGTGTAGAGTTTGGGGTTGTTTAGGTTGTTTATTGTTCATGACTGTTGAATTCAGGGTTCTTTATGGCTGGGGGGTTGTTTAGTTTAGGGTTTAGGGCTGGCGACTGAAACTGGAACGGGAAAAGGGAAAGCGCCAGGGGTTTGGCGTTCAAGCTAGTGGGCTTAAACACCCTGGTAGGGAGGACGCATTTGTAGGCACCAATTGTACTGAGCCCGATTTTCTAGCCAACCTCAGGGGTTGCAAGTAGTAGTTGTCGTCACGTCGTCGTTGTCGTGGTAGTAGTCATCATCGTCTTGGACACAGGTATGAAGTCACTGTGTCCTGTGTACCCTTGACATGGCGATCACTTACAATGAGGACACATGAGCCAACCTCGTCTCATTTTCAAGGTTTTCAGTGATCTGTTGCAAGCTACATCCCAACAGCAAGGACAACAAATGCTTCCTGCACGCTGCTTTTTCTTCAGTAACGTCCCCAGGGGTCCCAACATTACAAGATCTTTGTCTCTTGTTGGTCCGCCTCTGTTCCTGGACGTTCGCCTTGAAATCTGGACTACTCTGACTACTCCACGCTTCTGCCAGGATGGTCGAGCTTGTGCAACATGTCTGAGCCGGCCTTACAGTTCCACTGCAGCCCTGGAGACTCGATGGGAAACTATGTGTGGCCGAGGCTGGGGATCCTGTTCTGTGTTTAAGGTAAGGGCCTCACAAGATATTGAAGTCGATGCGATTTCAGTATTTCAAGCTGTCGGCCAGAACCAACGATCCTTGTTTTCAGGAACTCTGACTGTAGAATGGGGAAGAGGAAGTGGCTATAAGCACTTTAGCAGGCCTCAAGGGGTCTGCAACATGGAGTCCGAGACAAGAAGAGCCTGGACATCACTGGCCGAGCCTCTAATGGCAGATGCGGCGTTGAAGTTAGGAAGGGCAGCGGAGCATTGACGCGCATCATTGAATCACTATGGCATGTTGCGAGATTACTGAGTGTTTGGGTGTGATACCAGGCTAAGAGCGGAAGGCGTAGAGTTTAGAGAAGCAATTTCTGATCGCTGTAGAGCTGCCTCAGCAGTGAAGGTCTATTAGCAGAGACCTTTCTGACACTGCGTCAGCAAGTTGTGGACCGGTTCATTGGATAGCTGGAGTAGGAGGGATTAGCATCGCAGGCGCCTTGATGCTTTCCTCAATGCGCAAGGCCTGGGTTACCACCGAGCGTCCAGTCATCAGTCATGGCAGCTTGTTCTGGTTTTGTGACCTATGTTTGCTTCTGTGGTGTGCCTGACTGCATGATGTATGCTAGCGCGGTCGTGCCTTGATTCAGGCTACTTTCGGCTGGCGTTCGACGGCAGCGCGCTAGAACGCTTTCCGCTCAGTGTACGACACTGATTGAGCCACAAGTCGGGACACATCAGAGGACGTCAAGAAAACTGACTGTTCGGCCATTCTGCAGACAAGAAGGTGGCAGCGCGAGACATGGAAGCCTAGAGCACACTGACCAACATGCAATTCTGTAGGAAACAATTGGAAAGAGACCCAGGCGGCTATCCGTACCCCAATCTTTTCAGCAACACATGCAGTCCATAGGCTGTCATGGAGGCTGAAGGCTTCCAGGTCTCCATGCTCACTAGCCGCACCGGATGAAATGGCTACGCATTCGTTGGAATTCCAGTCAGGCCTTCCAATGGATGCTGTCATCGCATACCTTAGAGCCAGCCTCAGCTGTCTGAAGCCTTGGCTGTCTTGGAAGAGGGGATTCTTCTACCGGTCCTTGGCTTTGTGGGAACTTCCTGATATTTCATGGGATTCTTTTTTGAACCACTTCTCAAACAATCCAAAATGTTAGGACAGGACCTGCTGCATGAAGTCGGTGTTCTGAGCAGTGAGCCTTGACGGGCACTGGTTTCTGTAGGTCTGAACTCCGAACGAGAAGAAGATCAAAAGGGTGGTTTGCCAAATTCATTCTTTTTATGTACGAAAAATGGTTGAGTTTGGTCACGGTTCGGTCTTTCACCAAGGGTTATGCGCATTTGTGTGCGCAATTAGACCGCGAGAGCCAAGCGATGCGGGAGCAGAAGTTTGAACCCAAAGTACAAAGCACTTCCAGGCGAGGGCATGGCTGCCCCGCACGACCTGCGAATGTTTCTGCCAATGACCTTCGTGCAGCCCTCTGGCGAGTCAAGGCCACGGCCTTAGCGATGCTAGGCTTTGAGCTTCGGGCTCAGGCGTAGGCGGCCCCTCCTTTGACTGCGAAGAAATTAGATTCTCGTCCTGGGCACTCTTTGAGAAGCCTCCTAGGCGAGGGGCTGCAAATAGTACCTGAAGTGATAGCCAACTTGCCCCTGAATATTTTAATCTCTGCAGCCGGCTGATGTCGAGCATTCCTTGATTAGTATTGGCAATGCCAACTTAAATGGCAGAGGAATATTGCAGGCTCAAGGGGAGACAGGAGATCTAGGTTCTCAGGCTTCTTGCCCGCTCCTCTTGTCACAGGTTATTGCGTTCCATTTTCGGCTTTACGGCCCCAGACCTGAATGATACCACCTTTCGAACGGCCTTCAAGGCCGCCCTGCATTCACTGTGCGTCCACTGTGGCCTGCGCCAGTTCACCTCGCTGTCTGGCAGGATTTTGTACAGAATGAGCTGTACTCTTCCTTGCAGAAGGCTGGAAGTGCACTGACAACGAAGGAGCCTCCGCAAGCAGAAAGCCCGGGTAGTTGTTGGTTTCCCGGCTTCTCGGGCCCGCAACTTCCTCTGCTCACCGTTGACCCAAAAAAGGAGCGAGAAGGGATTCAGAGAAGATCCCGAGATCCAGCCGTCATTGATCCGCAACGTTCATGATTCTGTTCCGAGGGCCTTGCGTAACTCAGGCTGACAGGATCCCTGCTGAAATATGTGGACTGAAGCTGTAGTAGCCTTGCCACGGGCCGCAAAACACAGACACCTCCTACGTTGCGATGGGACACTGCGTGCACTGGCTGCAGGCCGTGATCGACACGCGAAAGCCAGTCTGGAGCCCTAGCTGCCCGGTAGTTGCATTCAGGCAACTTCCGGCTTCGCTCAGTACAAGCAAATCCTGCTGCAGGTGGATCCTGCGAGCTGGGATGAGTCGGGGCCTCGGCAGGCGAACACCAAGTAGGTGTGCCAATAGCACGTTAAGTACATGGCTGCTGCTTGCTGGCAACTACCAAGGCCGCCGGCAATCCAGATCTATTTCCGTGGGGACGTACTTGATGAGCATGAGCTCCTGGAAGCACTCCATAGCCTGGGGCTGGGATGTTATCTTTTTCGTTGGCTCTTTGAGATCTGACCAAATGCAGTTTGCATGAGCGCTGCAAAAGGTGACATGTTGCTCGCGATCGGGCCGCTTCGGCCCCAGCAGTTGGTGGTGAAAACCGGGCGCAGTTGCCAGCAAATGTGGTTGGCATGTGTATGCCTGTGCATGCCTGTGCTGTCGGGCTAACCTGTGACCCTACTAGGGGTTGTTGTGCTGCCCAAGTAAGGGAGGATTCTAAATAGTCCGGGTCGCCCAATGCAGTTTCGGCAAACTTGTGTTAGGGTGGGGGGTCTCGGGATCTGTCAATTACCTTTCCACTGCCGGGGATCATTCCGGTTCTCAAGGCAGAAACGAAAAGTTCGCTCTAATTCGTACCCATCATTATTCATCCTTTCAGCCAAAAGTTCGCTCCATTACTAACCCGTTTACCATTGCGACCCCCACATAACATAACTGTTCCCAAGCTCTCTGAGGTTACTTCTCAGCCTGGGAGTGGCCTGGGTGAAGCTGCGCAGTATTGCCCTCAACTGCATGCCCTCGCAATCATGCGCACATCAGTGAATAGCTGAGTGCGTGCTATTGTGCTCTATGCTGCAGGTGCTTTGCTTGCCATAGTTGGCACAACGCTGATGTGTCAGAGCCTCAAGTTCTTTCTAGGAATATGGGACTATATACTATAACGATTATACAGGCATTATAATCCCTGACTCCCCACTAAGCACCAGCAAGTTTCAGAGGAAGATGTAGTACAGCACTGACAGTGCTGACCTTTGAAAATGCTGCGACTTGCCACTCGCCACGAAGCGCTAATTCTGTCTTCGCACAACGACTGCGTAGTTTCACAAAATGAAGGGGCCCCAATATGGACCCCCAAATGCTGTTCCCTGTTATAGTGACCCTCCAATCTCCAATTTCAAAAAGGTATTTCCAATTTCAAAAAAGGTACCCCACATTTTGGGAAACCTCCACTCAATGCTGAGTGGATGTGTGCCTTGTACTGGGATAGTAGTTTCCATTTTTCTTATCATTATCCCCGATGTGACTCAGCCCTAATCCCTAATAGTAGTTTCCATGGTATCTTCCATTATTCCCTATGCAATCCCCATATTACTCCTACACAATCTGTATATATCCCCAGTTTTGCTCATTTTTGTTATGCCTGTATATCCCTAAGTACCCCCTATAAAGTCCCCATGTATCCCCTATATTACCTCTATATCAGCCCTATATGCCCTATTCTATACATATGTGTGTATATATATATATATTTATGGTAGTTTCCGAAAACAGGGGGACCCCAATATGGACCCCAAAATACTAGAGTCCTTATTATAGGCACCCCCCCCAAAAATACACCTAATTCTTGGGAAATCCCCATATAGACCCTTTGAGTATATAACCCCTATTTACCCCTGTATGATCCCTATATATCCCCTATATTACCCCCATATAATCCATATATACATATGTCTATCTAACCCCTTGCCTTGAACAATGATCTAACCCCCAGCCCTAAACCCTAATCCCTAAACCCTAAATAGTAGCTTCCAATTTATTTTCCATTATCCCTATATAACCCCAATATAACCCTTAATTTTCGGAGAGCCAATGACCAGCAGCACCTATATTACCCCTACATAATCCATATATACATATGTCTGAGTTTATTTTCCATTATCCCTATATAGCCCCAATATAACACTTAATTTTGGGAGAGCCAATGACCAGCAGCACCTATATTACCCCTATATAATCCATATATACATATGTCTAAATAACCCCTTGAATCAAGGATATACCCCCCAACCCTAATCCCTAAACCCTAAATAGTAGTTTCCATTTTATTTTCCATTATCCCTATATAACCCCAATATAACCCCTAATTTTGGGAAACCCCCTTGAGCCAATCATCGGTGTTGAATGAAGGTCTGGCCTCTCTGCTTGCGTATCTTCTCCTTCCAGTCCAGCAGGTGGGAAGTCGGAAGGAGCAAAAGAAAAAGTATAGTAATACAGTAAGACTAACAAGAATAGTACTAACAGTAAGAATGTAGTAGCAGAGTAATTATAGAGTAATAGAAATAGTATAGTAGGAATACAGGTAGGTATGTTAAAGATAGTAATAAGAGATAAAAGTAACACGTGGGCATAGGCATCAAACAATGATAATGCATCACAAAAATAATTTGGCAAGCATGAACAATTAATTTGAGCCGCAGGCCACGGGCTTCTTGGCTTTTTGTCTTTCCTGGCTTTTGGGACTGTTCTGCATGACATACAGGCCCCTGGCTTCGTGGCTCTTGTTCTCATGTGTTTTGATACCCCTGGCTTCGTGGCTCTTGTTCTTATGTGTTTTGCTGCTTTTATTCTTGTTCGTATTCGTATTACGACTCTTACTGTTCCCCCTTTTCTTCTTCTTGCTAACAGTATGGCCCTCAAATTTTTCTTTGCTTATCAACTTGTTTTTTTTATGCCGGGCGCAAACATTCATTTTTTCTTGATTTCTTTCTGCCACTTTTCAGATGATCAGCATTTTTGTGTTGACGCGTCACCTCGGGTGGGGAGTCTTTGTGTAGCTATGAGGTGCCAGGTCTTGCGAAAACCTTTTTTAGGAGTGTTACGGAGACTGTCCACCTTAAACGCACCCACCTCTTCATGGCTTCAAGTTCGGGGGGAACTTGCAATCCCAACAGTCCAACATGACATGCCCCAATAAGACCCCCATAAAACCCATAATTAACCCCTGTATAACCCCAATACCCCAATATAACCCCATAGAACCCAAACATCACGGCAGGTGAGCCCTGCCACCTTTCTTGGTGTTTTTCTTCTCTTCGGCCTGGGCTTCACCAGCATCTTCCGCATGCAAGAGGTGTGGAGACGGTCCCGAAGCTGCCTCAGTCGGAAATTTTACCATCAGACACTTCAGCGTATGAGCGACTGAGACTTGTGCTTGCCCGATATTGCGGCACATGCGGCCCATAATGTGTTGATGACGCTCAAGGAAATGAGGCGGAGGACTACTCCGATCGCCTCCTCTATGTACACCGTGTGGGGTGCCCTTGATCCGTTGCAGCTTCCCATCCTCTAAAGGGAGGGGTAAGACGCAATTTGTCATGAATGCTGCAAATTGCAAATGTCTTGCCTATAATTCGAGCATAGGCATGGGTGAAGACGTTGTAGACATGTCCTAGCCAGGGAGCCACAAACTCAAACAAACCCTTCTTCGTCACATTTGTTCGGAGATGGTTAACAAAGACTTTTGGATCTGCGGGCCGGGCTTTCCAGAATTCCCTGCGTAAATGCCCAGGCTGCGGTTCGAGAGATGCTGCCTGTGGTTGGGTCTGCCTGCTGCTTTTTCCTCAGACACAGCGGGGTGTGTGAGCATATGCGGCCGCCTTGACGTTCTGTTTTTCTGCGTCAGGTTGATTTTTGCATGAGGTTACTTCCTGCTGCAGAATTCCAAGCTGGTCCCCCTTCGTGAGTTCGGTTTTTTCATCGGCGTCTCCATGTTATTGGCTGCAGCCTAAGTCCCACAAAAAGCAGGATGCCATTCACTGTTTCATCGCATGCGGCCAACCGGGCAGTGGCTTGCAGTCCAGGTATGCGCGTTTGCCCTTCTATGCTTTGTGCCTTTCCTGCTCATGTCTCACTGGCCTGTTTTGCAGCCACAAACGTAGGTCCAGGCTCGCTGTTTCGAAGTGAGCTTCTGTCCTTGACTTCATGTGTGATTAGCCAATTTTGTCTGTGTGTAGCACATGTCTCGCGGGCTGTTGACCACTGACTGATTGTCAGCGGCCCAAGAAGGATAAAACTTCTCAGACCTACATTCGGATCTTGGCCGTGTCAACGTAAGGAAAAAGTCTGTTGGGAGACCTCATCATGCATCTTGCATCCCAAATCATACAACAGCTATTGAAGGACCATGAGTTCCACGGAAGAAGTAGGAGAAGCACGGCGCATCTGGCAGGTATCAACCTACCAAAGCTCATGGCTTCTTGATGGGACCCTGGTGAATTCTCCGCATTGAGCAATGGATGCCGAAGATGCGGACTTGGACGATGTTGACTTCACCAGTGCCAGTGCTCCATTAGATGAGCACGAAAACCCTGCTGATTTGGCCGAGACTTCTGTTTCAGCAGTGTCCGCAGATGCTCGTTCCATCACTGGCACCAGTGAGGCAGAGTTGGATGATTTGGGATCAGCAGGCATCGCAGCCCTGGAAGCCAGGCTACGCTTGTCTCCCAGACTTGGAGCAGGTGCTTTTCCTGTCTGCGCCCAACCTCCAGCCACTGCCCCATCCTTCCTTGAGCAGATGTTGGCCTCCCGAGATTCCAAGATTCATGAACTTCAAGAGAAGCTTGATAAGGACTATCGCTTCGTGCAGCAGGATGCGGAAGCAAATGCCCGCCGAGCCACTCTTCTTGAAGAAACGCTGGCCTTGAAAGACGAGAAGATCGCCGAGTTGCAATCTAAAGTTGACGGGCTGCGTGAGAAAAAACGTGAGCTGGTCCGGAAGGCCGAGCTCGAGCATGTGAACACTACTCAGGAAGTGCGTGACCAGGTGAATGCAGAGATCCGCCGCTTTCAGGAGAAAGCACAGGCAGACATTGAGGCCGTGCGCAGCAGCTTGGCAGCGTTGCATCAGAAGGAGGTGAGCATGCTCCAAGAGCGTGTGAACATAGCAGAGGAGCGCTGTCTGGGCCTGCAGTCTCGCTTGGACAATGAGGAGCAAGCGCACCAGGCGCTCCAGCTGTCCGCCAGTCGCGTGCGAGCCGAGTTGCAGAATGAGATCACCGAGCTTACGGGCTCCCTGAAGCTCAGGGTGTTTGAGATTGAGCGTGCCTCGCTGACCCATGAAGAAGTGAGCAGTGCTCGCCAGAAGCTCGATGCTGAGAATGAGGCCCTCAAAAAACAGGTGGATACTCTGCGCAAAGAGTTTTACAACCTGGAACTTCAGTACAAGGAAGGCCGCGCGAGCGAAAGAGCAGAGCTCGCCTCCTTGCGGGAGCAGATGAAGGGCTATTTAGCCTTGGAACGAGACCTGGATGCTGCCATAGCAGGGTGCGCAGATGCGCCCCTGGCGTCTTCTGTGGATGCTCAGGAAGCGCTCCTCATTGGGACGACCTTGGGTAGCGCACCCGCAAGTGCTCAGCGGCGCATTCAGCAAAGTCTTCTTCTAGCGCAGGAGCTGCAGCGGCGTTCCCGTGAATTACGGCAGCAGACGGCAGCATCTGAAGAAGCTCAGAAGGAGATCTCCCGTTTGAAGCAGGAGTTGGACATGGCCCAACTGCAGGCTCGTGCCACCGGCAGCTCGGAACCGCAGGCCTACTTGCAGAATTCACTGCGGGAGTGCCAGGCGGAGGTTTCTCGCGTGAAGTTGGAGCTGAAGTCCTGCAAGCAGGACCTGTTGCTCGCCCAACAGCGAGCTGAGGGTGCTCAGCGGGCCCGGCTCCAAGTGGAGGAGGACATGAGGAAGCTGCTGTCATCAAGGGATTTCCTCCAGCAGCTGAAGCAAGAGATGGACAGTCTCAAACAGACGTCTGCTGTGCCGCTGAAGCAACAATTGCCAGCTTCTGTTGTGAAATGATGCGGCCAGTTTGTGTAATTCATTGGAAGGTCGCGCCAGCCATGCGACATGTGCATAGTCTTGCCTAAGGTTGGAAATGGACCGAATAGTCACGACCCAGCAGCAAGGATCACATACAGGACGTCAACATGGTTTTGTTCTTTCTCCAGCCATGGCGCCCGAGTCTTGCACGCCAGTCGGCTACGATACTGGCCAACAAGATAAAAGGGGCGTCCGCGTTGCACCCTAATTCTGCAGGCAGGAGGAGGTCATAAATGTCATAAGGTTAAGAATGTCATTATGCCAGGCCATGGTTATTTACTGAAATCCTGCAAATTTCGCTGTTTTCCAAGCTAGCTCCATTTCTCCCCGAAGAAAGGCTTCTTGGTTGCAAACGCCAGGCATGAGCGCACCTTCCGGCCTTGGATTCGGCGAAAGTTTCCTGGAAAGCAGCACTCCAAGTTGGACTTCCTGCTTGAACGTCTAAGCGGCTTAGTTCAGCTTCAGCCGGCGCCAGCTCAGCATAGCTCAGCGATACTGTTAGTATCCTGGCAGAGTGCCACAATGACTGGCGAGGCTTGTCCTGGCGCTCGAGCCTGCTGAATTGAAGCCAGATTGGGATGAAGTAGCCTGGGCCCAAGCGATTTCCTTAAGCCGTGCAGGATGTTCAGTCATTTGCAAGCCCATGCCCACCTCATGAGAGGCAGCAGGCAGAGCCACATTGTTTTGACATGCTCTTCGCTGTTCTCCTTGCATCCTGAGCTGCCTGTTAAATTCTGAAGCTGGCTACCCCAAGGCTGCAAAAGTGATGCTGGCAGTGAAGCGTCCAAAGCCTCTCCTGGCAGGCTCGAAGTCAGGACACCTTGGCAGGTCATTAAAGACCAAGTCATTCCAGCATCCTTCTCAGGGGCCGGCTTTGCAGTTGCAGTGGCGCTCATTGCCGCCATAGCAGTGACAGCGTCACAGCCGTACCCGGCCCTGCCGGAGGTTTTCCCGCTGGACGCTTAATCGGGATACATCCCAAAAGCCCACAGGTATTGTGCTCTGCCATGTCATGCATGCAGCTGAACCGCCATACCACCCGTCTAGAGTAGCAGGATCAACGCTACCGCTCACTGCGAGGGGCTACTGAATCGAAAGATGCTGGAATTGACCTTGACAGCAGCCAATGCTTGTCGTGCGCTTGACATGCTGCGCCTTGTCCACGGTTTGGCCCAGGCCAGAGCACCATCGTGAAGCCGGGCGACCCATGCATCATAGCTTTGCGCCGTCTGCGCTGGCAGAGGACTAGTCGACAAATTGTTTGCTGTTCAATGTTTCGTTCACTTTCTTGACAGTAATTACCTGCTACCGTTTCGAAGCTATACAGTACCAGTTACTTGCGTTATCTTTCTGGGCCTGGAAGCATTCATCAGCCAGGAGCAAGCCCCGCTCACTATCCAGATGTGTGAGCCGGGACGCCGGACCCCAAAGCCAGCCTGTCCATGAGTGCATGGAAAATCGAACACTGGGGGTTGGGTCTCCAGGGTTATTGGTTAATTTGGAGAACCTGCCATTGCATTTGTGGGGGGGAGGGGGGTCAAAAAAAAGCAAATAAGGATCAAAAAGAAAACAACTAAGGATCAACAAAAAAACAGATAAGGATCAACAAAAACAACAAAATCCTTGATTTTATAGTAAAACACAGTATTTGTGGCCTCCCGAGCAAGGATAAAAAGAAAACAAAATATTCGAGCCCCAGGCCGGATGAGGAAAGAAAGAAAGAAATAAATACAGAAAGAAAACAGGAATGAATAAAGAAAGAAACATAAAGAACACAAGAAAAGAATGAAGACGAGGAAGGAAGGAAAA
>CAJNIZ010012558.1:180813-200211 GCA_905231905.1 Symbiodinium pilosum | reverse complement strand
GCAACAGCAGCAGCAGCAACACATGCAACCTCTTCACCTGCTTCCAGCCGGCGTCTGAGGGTGGGCACTTGCAGCTCTTCACCAGCGGCAGGATTGTTGAGGAGTTGCCACTGCTTGCGCAGAAGCTGAAGCAGCACAAGGTGCTGTACCAGCGGCCTTTGGGGGAGATTCCATCAACGAATGGCAGCATGTATACCTCTGGACACTGGCAAACCAGCTGCGGAGCATCTGATTTTGAAATCGTTGCAGCGGAGCTCTGCTGAAGATGCAGTTTTGAGTGGCCACGCTGGCTCGACTCTTTTGCGCTACCCTTAACCGACACCGGCTCTGAAGACTACATGCTTCGTGCAATCTTAGACAACCAGAAGAAGTTCAATCAACACTGAGGGCGTTCAGTGCTACCTGTGATCCCAATTACCTGCAACTTTCTGGATTATACCTACTCGTGGGGCGCGGGGGGGGGGGGGTAGCTACTATATACTAAGCCCGTAGGCTTTAAGACATTGATCATTGGGGTTACAGGTAGGGGGAGTGGATTGGTGTCATCTCCAGTCGGCGGCAGCCAAGGTCCACTGTCCCAAAAGGGCTGTGAGAGGCTTTGCTGACTGCCTAACTGTGGAGGATCCCTGAGGACAAAAGGTTTGGGAAACCCTAAGCCATAAATAAACTGTATATATCCCTATACCCCTTACATAACCCCTATCTCCAAGGGACCCCCAACTTTAGGAAGCCCTATACCCCTTGTATAACCCCTATCCCTAAGGGACTCCCAACTTTAGGAAACCCCCGCCTTTCTGGCTCCGTTTGAGCTAACAAGAGGCTGAGTCCATGACGCATACCAGGCCTTAAGGAGGGTGATGAAGGGCGAGCTTTGGTTTCCTTGTAGCAGTCATTTGTTTAGCACAAGCCCTAGTAAGTTGCATGTACACAATTTTTTAAGGGCAACACCAAACTTCTGATCGCTCAATGCTTGCAACCTTCGTGTGAGACTTTACCTCCGAACTGCATGAGCTACAGTCTAAACTCCTTAAAGGAGGGTTTTTATATAGGGGACTACTATAGGGGCTTTTAAATGGGGATGGGATACTGGGAGTTTAGACTATAGCTCACATTGACATTGCATCGTGGCTTTGGAAGTGCCTCCTATTAAGACGGTTTAGGGTTTAGGGTTTAGGGTTTAGCGTATGCCTTTCAGGGTCCCTGGCTGGAACATGGTTCTTGCTCATCTAGAGTTTTTTTCCGCTAGCGCTTGGCAACCCGAAACCTTAACATCTGTCAGAAAAAGGATGCAGAAGCCTGAAGAGGCATCAATGGAGTCAGATATGTACATATATGTATATATGTGTGTATATGTATATATGTTCTTTATGGATGGCTATCCCATAATATACCCTCAACCCCATTCTAATTGACTACTTACAGGCCCCTACATTACAATCTCTATACAAACACGTACAACAAGCCAGTTGCGTTTCATCTCCACCTTTCCGTTTGATGATCTACTACTGCAATTATTTGGCCAACTACACCCTCAACCCTTTCATATGCCCCTCATAGATTTCCTATCCATAATCCCCTATAAAGCGAGCCCTTTGCAGACGTTTGCCCAACATACTGCTCCCCCAACCCCCCAACCTGGGAAAGCAACATAGGAACCCGCACTAGACCAGGAACCCACATGCATGGACCTGTTTTCTGGTAGATGATTTACGAAGCCTACCTAACCCAGACCCGTGATTAATAAACCCCCTCCCCTTAATAGGGATTGCAATAGGGATCCTAATATTAAGGCCCTTAATAGGAGGGGGTTTATGAATCATGGGTCTCCATTCTGCACATGATATTGGGGTTTGTTTTGGGTGTGGAGGGGAGTCTGCCAGCACAGAGGGTATCGGGTTCGGCGAGCGGAGGTGGGGTCCAAAGAAGGCGTTGGAGTCCTATAGAGCCTCAGGACTCTACAATTATGAAGGATCCTCATTTTGGGACTTCGTTCTAAGCACTAAGCCGGCGTGTTTTGGGCGACTTCCGTTTAAACATTCACATCTTGGGGTGTGGGATTGTGAGACAAAGGCGCAAAGAATGAACGGACTTTTGGGTTCCAAGCAGCAGACAGCCAAACTCATCATGCATATTTGGGGTGCGGTGGCGGCTAAACGACAAGGAAAGGGATTATGTGATCATATGTGGCTCCTGAAACCAGCCATCTCATAAACAATAGGGGGACGCAGTATAGACCCCCAAAAAGCTGTAATCCGCCAGAAGGGACCCGCGACAAGGTACATCTAAGCTGGGGAAACCTTAGTCGCTAGAAACCGCCAGATGGTCTCAGTTTGTTTTTTTGGCTTCATGTCCTTTTCCACCTGAATCTCCCTTACTGGGGGAATTCCCTTAACTCGACTTAGTCGCTTCCATTTTGTTTGCACTCCCCCATATACATGGGCCAGGGCCTCGCTACCAGCTCTTCATGAGTGGGCTCACCGGGCGTCCCTATGGCCTTTTCTCTCAAGACGCAGCTTTCCCTGAACAGTTGGGGTAGTAGGTTTAGGGTTTAGGGTTTAGGGTTTAGATTCTACTGTTCTTGGGATGGACTTGGGGATTGAGGCTTATTATATCTGAGTTCTGGCAAAAGAAAAGAGATCTCAACGGATGAAGTTCCTGGCAACATGCAGGGCAAACCTGAGACGAGAATCCTCCAACAGCACATAATCCGCTACATAAGCCCAGCTTCCATGTTTTGTCCATTGTCTTTTCCATGTGATCTTCCATTATCAGGTTGGTATAGTCTCCCATCAGTAGATAGAATGTGGGGTATATGGGGATCCCATTTTAATGTACCCAAACCCATTTTTTTATCTACTTAAGGGGGACCATATCCCTAAACCCTATACATCCTAAACCCTTGCTGTTCCGCATGGGCCCATGCTTGTCGCGTTGTAGAGGGGGGTTTTGGAGGCGCGCAGAGCCAGACATGAGGCATGTCATATGAGCTATAGTCTAAACTCCTTAAAGGGCATTATATAGGGAATTATATAGGGGACTACTATAGGGGATATTAAGGGGGATACTAGGAGTTTAGGCACTGGCTCATGTCATATTTGGAAACAGCCCGTAGCCTCCAACAAAGCGACATGGTGGCTTGAGGCAACATAGTTGAATTTCGGGTGTAGATGTATCCCAAGAAGGCCTGTCGGGTATGGACGCCCGAAGTTGCAATCATACTTGTGTCCAGATCATGCCCCGAACACCAGATGAGTTCAGAGCAAGCAATTTCCAGCAAATTCCCTTCGCCAATAATTCCGGCAACCCCTGTACAATCCTTCCAAGAAACCTGGTCATCTTCTTCGAGTCACCCTATAAAACCTGAACCTCGTTTTCAGAGACTCTGCCAATCCTCACACTTAGAGGCTGAATCCCCGAGCCCGGTGTTGATATCCTGGTATATATATAGCTGTTTCTAATAACCCTAAGCCTTAAACCGTATGTGGTTTTGGGAAACATCAACCAGAGGATGCCGTGTATGTGTCCGATGCCGACGGCTGCACGGTGTGGAAGAAGCTTCTCACTGGCCAGACCGCTGTGGTTGTAGGCCAGCTTCGGGCACGTAGGGTACAGGGTTAATGGCTGTGCCTTGGAAGCTCATATACCCAAACCCGCTGGTTCTTAGAAGGCAATGAATCCATATAATATGTTCCCTTATTCCCCGCGAACACCCAGTAAGCCAAGCAAAGATCATGGCATTTTTCTGGGTTGCAAGGCTTCCGAAAGTCTTCTAAATAAAGGCATTGGCGAGATTAGCAGACTGTTCCAGGGCTTGGAGGTTGTTGTCTAAAGGTTGAAACCATGGGCTCGTAGTATGGGCCCTTAATCCTGGGATGGTTCCTATATGTACCCTTTTTTATATGTACCCCTCAAAGTCCTTAGAACCATCTGAAAGGGCGAAGGGGCCATGTCAGAGGCCTCAGATAGAGTGTTAGCTTGGATTTAATGCAGTCATGCAGGGGTTCACGCTAGTTTCCTTACGACTGGATTCTTTTTTTTGTAGAACCCTGAGGAAGTATCTAAACCAAGATTTTTGGTTATCAGTCTAATGTGATTACAGCGTCTAGGTAGTGTCTCAAAGGCTTTTCGGCCAATACCAGCGGTCCTTCTCCCTTTCCCCATGGTATGAACAGTACACATCAGCCATCTCTCATCTCGGCGGGCTTGGTGGTTAAGGATTTTCGCGTTTTAGGATTTAGGGTCTAGGGTGTGAGGGGAACTGCGCAGCGGAGATGAATACCCACTGTATACAACACTCCTCCGCATTCACATGTTCTCGGCCCCTACTTTACGCCTCAAACTCTACACCATGTTAGCACCTGGGCGCTCTTCAACTTCGAGCAGCCAGTTAGGGTTTTGGGTTTTAGAGTTTTGTTGTTTTTTGCTTAGGGTTTTAGGGCTAAGGTTTTAGGGTTTGTGGTTTAGGGTGGAAACCAACATCACACATTCCGACACACTAAAAACAATCATAGAAGGAATGCTTGGAAGCATGGGACCCTGAAATGGGCACTTAGACTGTTCGGTGCATAGATGGTGTTTACTATGTATAACCGACCCCAAAGCATAAAGGTCCACATTAGGGACCCAGTCTTTGGACTCGCAGTTGAAAAGCTTTCGCGCTGTCTTCTTAACTAGCACGTAAGCCCCGCTAATCGCTGAGACCGATGTGCCGCATGACAATCTCTCCAGCAATTAAAGTCAGCTGAAGATCTTCCCTGTTTCAGTGTGTATCCTAAATCTCACACCATCTCACACCCTTGCTTGCTGGTTGTAGTTCCCGTAGAATCCCCTATCGCACCAGAAGTTTTACGCCCCCAAAGCCCAAACCTTTCTTCACCCCCAAGAGCCTTCGGGTAGAAGCCCTGTTCCTTCATTCCTTACCCCCAGAAAGTCCCTAAACTGCTAAACCCTGACCCCCTAAACCCTAAAAGGCTAAACCCTGAACACCTAAACCCGAAACTGCTAAACCCTCAACGCCTAAACCCTAAAACCCTAAACCCTAAGCCCTTAGACCCTAAACTCCTAAACCTCTAAGCTAAACCCTAAACCAGAACAACCAGGGGGAGCCTGTGGTGGGTCGCTGGCGCAGCTCTACTTCCCTGCTGGCATCTTCGCGCCCCAGTCAAGATGTACAGGGTTTGGGTTTGGGCTAGGGGGTTAGGTTTAAGGATTTATGGTTTACGGTTTAGGATTTAGGGTTTAGGATTTAGGGTCTAGGGTTTAGGATTTTAGAGTGTAGGGTTTAGGGTTTAGGATGTAGGGCTTAGGGGCTTTAGGGCTTACTTTGTGGGACTCTGGGGTTACTGATGGGCTAGGGAGCCTACGAATTCATTATAAAGGATTATGAGAGGCTCATGAACAAGCTCCAAGGTCCTTCCAAGTAAGATTATATATAGTGATTATATAGGGGTTATATAGGGATTTTATAGGGATTCTATTGGGGTTATATAGGGGCTATATTGGAATAGTGGAAAAGGAACTGGAGACTATAATAGATAATAGTAGGGCATATATTGGGGTCATAGGGTTAAGGGCCGAAGGGAACTTGGGTTTAGGGTTTCCTAGTGGCTGTTGAAAACATAGGAACTTCCTGGGTTCTCATGATCCTACCTACAAGGGTAGAAAGGCGCTACCGTGCAGCATTCATCCATGGGGCACCTAACAGAAAATCCCTGGATATGGGAACTACTCACCCTAAACCCTAGGTTTATAGGAACAAATGCCAGGGTACCTTGGATTCCTACTGTCCACCCTTCCCTTCACCTGAGGTCGAAATGAGTGGAGCACTTCTTATTGCAGACAGCCGCAACAATCGCATTTTGCGATTCGGCACCGCTCTCGGACCTCTAGCTGTGCTTTTCTTACTGGTAGTTCGTAGGGAATCAAGGAATACGGTAGGGGTTCTAGGTTATTATGAGAAGTTGAATAGGCACTGCTATGGTGATGCGTTCCTTCATTCTTTCCACCCTAAATCCTAAGACTCTCCCAAACCGCCTCAAAATAATCTCTAGTGCACCTAGAATACTCCCCTATATAATCCCCCGTAGGGCCCTCTTGAGGAGCTTAGACCTTCCCCTAAAGCCCTAAACCCTAAATAACCCCCCTCAAGGAGTTTAGATTATCCTCATTTGGATTATTGCCGATGCAGGAAGTTCTTACGCTTTGGGACTGGGACTTCCAAGAATCGCAAAACAGGGTATTCTGCTTTTCCCTAGAAAAAGTACAGATCCGACTTCTGGGGGCTCCCGACAGACCCGAACATGCATAGACCTAGAGAACTCACGTACCCCTCAAAAGGGCTTTGTGCCTCAAAGTTGAATATCCGCCCTTTTTTCCGGGTGGCCTATGTACTCGGTCCGATGCCTTTGGGCTTGGTAGACCTTAAGCACAACTTCCCCCACAACCCTAAATCCTAAGCCCTAAACCCTAAATTCTAAACCTAAGCCCTCAATACTAAACCCTCAGCTTTCAATACTAACCTGTACACTCCAAATCCTGAACTCTGTTTCCTGTGAACCCCAAATCCCTTCGTCCGGAAGAACGTCATCTCGCGGGTGCTAAAGAGGGGGGGGGGGGGCGCCTGCTGGGTGGGCAACCCTATCAATAAGTGGGCTATTCAAAGGGTAAAACTATTATGATTATGCCCAGACCTATTTCCATGACTGCTTCTGGTGCTATGACCATAGACACCACATGTAGTGTCACCATGTTACTATTGCAATCATAGTGGCAGCATTGCTCAGATTCACTCCCCACTCGCCCATATGCATCAGGAAGCACACCAAGTCACAAGGCCATTGGACCGTTTCACCTCAGAAGTCGCGATGTTTATTATGTGGGGGTTCCCTTTATTCCCTACTAACAGCTAGTAAGTGCATCAAGCTGTGCTTCTCTCCTCCTTGGTGGCTTAACCACCAAAGGGGTTGAATCGTCCTATCAAGACAGACCTCGCGCCAGGTCAAGTTGCAACGTACTTTCCTAAGGTGCCCCAGCTACCTCCCCCCTAAATCCACCACCCCTTGGGGGACTGACCATGTAATCAAGAGTATAGCAAGGTCCACAGCCCGACAGCATCACGGACAAGTGCACCCTGGGTGGCCAATGCCAGCTGACGCTTCGCAACGGCCTGCCAACGCCCAGGAAATTTCGGCGCGTGGCTCTATGCTTAAGGGCGAGTGAGGGAGGGCAACGTAGGATTATCATGGACTCATAGGGGATGAGATCCTGAGCCAGTCGGTCGCGGAGTGGCACTTTAAACGGACAAGGGTTATTGAATTGCGGCTTGCGGCGAGCGATCATGAACAAAAGATACTGCGTTCAATCTAGGGCGTGCGATCCAAAGGGTACGTGTCCAAAGACTGGAATATGGTAGCCTGCCAGAATTGTAGCCATTGACAATGCTTTAGTTCTATACTTAGACGCCTTCCTCACGTTGATCTCAAGTTGCTTTTCATATCTTCCTCAAGGGCCTATTCTCATTATTTTGGACGGAAAGTAGAGAGTTCCAAGAGTGATGGGTCGCGTTGGGGGATTGTATATTGAGGAACATAGTCCTTTGGCATCTAGATTGGCGCCTCCAGTTAGTGGACATTCCTATCTCACAGAGTTTATGTGCCGCGCCTTTACTCACATTTGAGTCTCTTCTCCTTCTATATTCTTCCTTTGGTGGCCTCTGGATCATCATTCAGTTCCCGAGTTTCCTAGATATCAAAAGCAGGTTGTTGAGAAAAGGGGGCTTCAGGATTTATCAGGGGTATATAGGGATTGTATTGCGGTTGTATTGGGGTTAGATTGGGATAGTGGAAAATAAAATGGAAATTACAATTTAGGGTAGTGTGCTTGTCAAGACCTCCTGGTGACGAATGGCGCCTGCAAGAAGCCCCGCCCGTTCGGCTACTATGGACCTTTGAGAGGGAGCAGCGTGTCTTGAGGCTGTCAGGGTTCGAGGCTTAAGCAAGTTCCCATATTCGCCCTGAATCTGAGGATTGAGGGTTAAGATACTTGGTAACATAAGGCAGTTGCAGAAAACACAGACAGTGGCAGAAACCCAAGGATCTCTTGTGCAGTCTCTGGACGCGAAGTCTAAGCAGACATTGGGGTTTCTCAAACGATCCCTACATTATCCTAGGTCCTAATAGGAATCGCTACAACCCCCTTCTGATGTCTCCCATATCCCTAAACGGGCGCCCGATGTACATTCTCTTAAGAACCCCACATAAGCAGTGACAATCTTCTTGCAGTTGGAGCAAAGCTTCCCAGCTGAAATATCGCATGAACACATCCTAAGTCTCCCTTGCCGCAATCTGAACTGTGCTCAGATAGCCTGTAAACCCAATCAAAGATTGGATTTGTTTGACCCTGGGCCCTGAGACCCCGTGCCCATGAACCCCAAATCCTAGCAACAACCTTTCGACCACAGCGCCTCTGAGATTTCCGCTAAGGCTCCAAATAGCGCCAAGTAAGTGAAATTTGCAGACTCTATGGCCCAGAGTGTGCATTAGGTTTAGGGTTTAGGGTAATGTTTAAGGTTTAGAGTATAATGTTTAGGGTCTAGGGTTAGGGTGGAGGGAGACCTGGAACCTGAGGGTTCAAGATCCGGAAAGGAGCCGACTGGTCATGGTCTACAGCGACTTCCGGCGCCTTGGCTCAAAAGGCATCCTGATTTCAGGATATACGGTTTGGGGCTACAGCTACCCTGGAATCCGTTGGGAGGATGTTAGTCTAGGATTTGAGGTGTAGGAAGATTTGCTGGAGCTTTAGGAAGCATGAAGAGGTTACGGATGGTTGGATTGGTCAAAGGTCAGAAATATGGGCCCTTGATATGGGCCGTTAGGCCTCTTTAAGGGGATTCTAGGGACGCTTAAGAGTACATATAGGGTGTATTGTAAAGTAAATAAGAAGCCCAGGGTTAAGGTCCCATGCTAATTCCCATGGCTTTAACCTTAGGATCGGCGTTCTGGGGACCCAGGCCCGTGAACTAGGGTTTACAGTATAGGGTTTAGGGTTCAGAGTTCAAGGGTGCAGGAGGCAAAGGATGTGTGGAGCATTTTCCATGGGACGCCCAGCCTGCCTTACCCTGGCTTCCCAAGTCATTAGACTTCCTTACGCTTACTTTGGACTAATCGAGGCGAACCTTAGGGAGACAGCTGGGGAACCCGTGAACCTGGCCTTAGTACTAAAATAATAGATAGTATTCAACCAAGAGCTTATGAACCTGGGCTCAGTACTTTGTAATGGATGAAGGAAACGAAAGGATCCCTATACTTAGTCCCTCTATATGGGTAGTTCTCAAAACTACGGTCCCATTTTGGTACCCCTAAATAGTAGGTGCCGCAAAATAATCTCTAACCCAGAAGAGGCCTATAATTTTGGGAACTACCCATAGGATACCCCATTATCGCCTTTAGAACCCATGCCTCCATTCCCTGCTCAGCACCCCTCAACCCTAAACCCTGCAGGAGCCAGTGTGGTGGCCGCTGCTTAGCGTCAGGGTTGGGTGGCGGCAGCTGGGTGCCCCGGCAGCAGCGGGAAGGTTAAGCATGTATAGGGTTTAAGGTCAAGGGTTTAGAGCCCTGAACCCTAAACCCCATTACAGCAGTTTCCATTTTCTTTTCCGTGGTCCCCATTTACGGTTTATAGACCATCCTGAAATGCCCTGCAGGTCAAGGAAGCACGCAGTGAAACATTTGTTTTGTAGGAGGAGTTCTGACTGTCATGCCGGTTGTGACATTTTGGGGCTCATAGCTGAAGGATTAGGGGGATTTTCAGTTCGTGATAATACGGGTCCCTATAGCCGGGTTCCTAGCAAACGCCGGGTCCCTATATAGATTTATGCAGTCTGGGCACAGTAACTTAGACCAAGTCGAAGAATATGCGTCGCCGTGACTGGGACGAATCTGTCCCAATGGGAAGAAGTCTCTACGATCAAGGTAATTTCAGTAACCCATTCCAGCCTCAGGTAGCCTCGACTTCAAGCCCATGATACCCGAATTGCAGACTTCAACAACTTAGACCCCACGCCCCAGATACCCGATACCCCACTCCCCACATTCCTGCCACTATGATTATTAATTTTAGTACATGATAGCTAGCACGGAGCCTCCGAACCACTAGGTGAACCATCCTCCACAACAGTTCCGATAGCATTCTAAGGTCCTGAGCTTTTTCTATGATAGCTCGAGATCCTATCTAGGTCCAAAGTTCCTCTCCTTGAGCTCTTGTCCCTATGCTCCTACCAAGCCGTGACTTTCAGGCACGTACCCTAGGGGTTTAAGTATACAAACAATACCTACATTGGGCCCTTAGGTCTTTATAAACATTCCCTACTTCGGGCTATTTGGATCCTTAGGGCTACATTACGGGTTGCGCGTCCTGAGTGCTGTTGAGGTAAACGTGGCACCAGCGGACAAGCCTCATCTGAATGTAGCTGAGAAGCACCTGGCAGCGGGAGTTCGGGCTTCAGGGATTACAGGGGATTATTAGGGATTGTTACCATAAAGAATTTTACAAGGGATTGCAGAGGGCGCCATTAGAGGGGCCAGGTATGGCTAGTAATTACACCCTCAACCCTTGAAGCATTTTGTGGGGCTTGCTCCTTCGCAGCGATGTCTTTTTCGGCCAGACAAATAAGTCTAAACCCTAGGTACATGCAAGTCCAGAGCCTGTGATGAACTGGAGGTGGGGTTCAGGTTTTAGGGTTTTAGGGTTCAGGTTTTAGGGTTTTAGGGTTTAGGGTTTAGGGGATGGAGTTTAGGCTCAGGTTCAGGGATCATTTCCAAGTTTCAGAGTCAAATTAGCAAGTGTCTGTTTGTTTGATTGCATGTGCTGATGAGATGGTTTGCTCGTCTGCTGGTATGGCTGAGTAGTCTCAATCCAACACCTCCAAACTATCACTTGAGTAGTATCGTACGTTGTTTCGGGTTACTGTAGTCCCCGATCTAGAGTCAGATTTCAAGCTCCTTTCAGGTACAGTATTTCATATGAAGAGCCTAATCTGATTTGGCGCAGCCGCCTAAGCCCTACCCTAATCCCTACTTAAAGGCAAGCTTAGCCTTAAAGCCCTACCCTAGATGCTACATATGCCCTATAGTAGTTTCCATGTTCTTTTCCGTTCCCTATTAAGCCTATAACCCTAAACCTTAAACCTCAAACCGCAAACTCCCAACCCTAATCGTGAAACCCTACTCCCTAAACCCTTAACTCAGGTGATGGTCTTCAATTTTGGTGTTGCTGGCTATGGAGAGACGATGAGACGCCTCGCTGTATGATGTGCAAGCCAGTTTAGTGTTTAGGGTTGGAGGAAGCCATACCCTAAGGGTCCAAGTACCCAAGAGATGGCTACTTGGATTTTGGGTACTGGTAATGGTAAACAATAACCATTAACCCTAAAAACCATAAAACATAATTTGGATAGTCTGATTATTGGGTGTTTGGACCCTTAATGATACTTCTAGGGTTTAGGGCTCAAGGTTGGAGATTTCAGAGGGCGGCAACCATGAGGCGTATAAGTTAGGTGGACCCCCCACCCGGTAATAGTGATTATAAACGGACAATAAGAATGAGATTAAGGTCCTTTTATATTCCTAGTAACCCACTATTATTGGGTGGGGAGGGGATCCTCCTAAGATATGAGTCGACAACATCATATGAGCTTGGATACAACTGCGGCCTTTCTTCATGTGAGCATGCTTCCTCACATTCTGTTCTGCATATATGGAGAAGTTGCAAGCCTGGAAGGCCCTCATCATCGTGCAGCTGCAAAAAGAATCTTAAGAACGAGCTGAGACCAGATTTTCACTAGGGTTCAATGGAAGGTAGGTGTGGCAATGAAGGAGGCTGCAGAACTACAAGCTCAGGTTTTGTGCGTTTAGCGGGTTCGGGCTCTATGTCAAGGGTCCTTCTAGTAGTCCCTATATAGCACATTGTAGTAGTTTCCATGTTTCTTTCCATGCCTTCATTTCCAGCTAGCCAAAGGTAAGAGTCTTGTGACAGCAAGTCTGCTCCATGACCTGGGTCATGCCATGCTGCAAAAAGCTTTGTTCCCGAAGGCGGGCAAGGTGGTTCCGTACAACTTCACCTTTACAGGGACATATAGGGTTCTATATAGAGTTATATAGGGTCTAGGGTTTAGTTTTAGGGTTTAGGGTAGATGTGGAAAAGCCGGATTTTTGGGTTAGCTCCCATTTCCTGTGTCACAGTAAGGGTGACAAATCGGCTGGCAGGGTCCAATACAATGGGGGCAGGGAACTTCAAGGGTCGACAAGCTCGCAACCGGTGGAGCAACATGTCTTGTTGATGAGGACTTTATAGGGTTTAGGGCTTCCAGTTCAAATTGCTGCTTGTATGACTGACTTGGCCTGAAACCATGCTCATCTGACCGCCATCCAGCAGAATCACTTGTGACCTGCCAACCAGAGAATGTGGAGTTTGGGACCCCTCCTTGTAGGGTGGGGCATTGGCAACTCATCTTGCACACACAGGGTCTATCAGGTGCGTCCAGAATATGGTCAGCTCAAAATCCAATCACCTCAGGTCATCTGGAATTTCAAGAACCCCATGATCCTTCCTTGCATACCACACTTGCGCTTGGGTCAGTACTGTGCGGCCCGAGCCCTCAGCGCAGAAACTTCAAGTTCTTAAGCCCTAAACTTGCTAAACCAAAAAACACTACACCTTGTGGCTGGCCGAGGAGACTACATCTTGTGCTTCGGGCCAGAACCTGACGAGCAGCAGGTGAATGATGGGGATTTCCGGCAGGATTAGCAATCATCCCCTGTCGGCACTCGCGGCAAGAAGCTGGTCCCCCCCCAATAACCGTAAACCCAAAAGCGTTCAGCAGTATGAGAGCTTCAGTACTTGACTTACTCGTGCGTAAGGGCGAGTGGGGGGGTGGATCCCTATAAGAACCTGTCTCGAAATCCCATACAGATATATATATTTCTTTATGTATTTATTCGTATACACCGCTACAACGGTATCATATTCATTCCGCGCTCCCCCTTAGGCACCAGTAATCTGAGAGTGGTGATTAACCTGAGGTTGGTCAAAGTCAGTTCGTTCTTTGGAGCATGCGAGTAGCCATAGCTCTCCATGACCCGCTGATGTTGGAGCTTGCGCCAACATCCCTTTCGCCTGGAAGCAAACCCTTCTTTGAAACTTAAACCAAAGCAGTTCAGTGTTTAGGGTTCAGAGTTAAGGATGCATACTGTAGGGCTCAAGAAACATGCAAGTACCCTGTGGAGGTCTACTATAGTCAGGATTAAGAGAAGTATGGGACCACATCATTGGTTATCAATCATTCCTACAAGACCCTGCACAACGATCATTTCTATGTTGTGTGCCAGTTTCTCTTCCATATCCGTATACACCCCTATATTCGCGCTTCTACCCGTAACCTGAAAACCGTAAACCCCAAAACCCTAAAGCCCTAAACCTTAAAACCCTCAACCCCAAGTACATTGCTCCAACGTTAGCCCAAGGACTGCACCACCATGCCCTTCAATGCGGGCACTGTGCAGATGCTTCCCTTCTTGCAAGCTGATGAGGTGGGGTGTAGGGTTTAGGGCTTAGGGAGTTTCTTTCGGAATTGATTTTTCATCTTTACCATTGTATAACCCTGAGGGGTAATGTTTTAGGTCAATCTCTCCTATGGTAATACCTCCTTAATATGGAATTAGTAGGGCCTTGATCTACCTAGAGTAGTCCCTTGATTACTGGGTGGGGGATTGATTCAGGCTCCAGCGGCTTCTGGGGCTAAGCAGGAGTGCTCCCCGTGAGACTAGGTTCGACAGCCGCGCATGTCCTGCTTCCTTCGGGTCCTGTCGCCCATTTCTAGAAAGCACAGAGACAAATGGTGGTTTCCAAGAATTTGGGGACCCCAATACAGACCCCAAGACATTATAATCCTTAGCCCAAACTGGGACCCCTCATTTACGGAAACCCCCAGCAGCTTGCCAGCGAATCTTGGTCCGAAGGAGACGCCAACCTCAGCTTGCAGGATTTATGCTATTCGTGGCTTCCTTGAACTATGCAAACCTTACCCTATGGATACAAGTCTACGAATAATACCTACATTGGGCCCTAAAGTCTGTAAATGTTGCCTACATTGGGCTATTTGGACCCCCCGGGTTTTGTACGAAAGCATTTGTCGCTGATGTAGTCCTTTGCTCATAGATTCATAGATTCATCGTTAAATCAAAGAGGAAAAGGGTTTTGCAACATACCACCTCGCACTGGCCTGCGTCAGAATGGTGACCCGAGTCCTTTGGCCCATGTTCATGTGTAACCATAATCTAAACTCCTGAAAGGGGGTTTTTATAGGGGATTATATAGAAAACTACTGTGGGGCTTACTAAGGGGATACTAGGAGTTTAGACTATAGCTTATGTGTAACCCCAGAAGAGAGCCTAAGTCTCAAACCCTTTATTAATCCCTGGGGGCAGCCCGTGTTTGTAGGGAATGGAAGAATGGATCTCCCTAGTAGCCCCCAGGTAATCCCCAGCAATATGCCCTAAGCCCGATGCCCTCAGCTTTACATACTAGTTACAATGTTGGTGTCCATCCCTTTATTCCTCACTAACGTCCAGCAAGTTCACCCTAAGCCCTAGAAACCCCAATCAACCCCAGTTTCCGTTTCATTACCCATGTGCTTTTCCACTCGGTTTGCCATTCCCAAATAACAACCCTAAATCCTAAATCCAGAACCCTGTGCCCTAAAACTCTAGGTCCCAAGCTCTAAACTTCAAGCCCTAAACCCTAAACCCAAGTAGCAGTTTCCAGGACAGTCTGGCGACAGAATGCGTATCCGGCACTCCCTGCGCCATTGCGCTCAGCGGGCCTTTGGAATGCACGAGGAGTTTGAGGGGGTTGCCTCTATGATCGCGTTAAGGGGCTTCCCGCTATAATATGCAGGGTTAGGTAACCCAACGTCCCAAATCAGGGCAGTTGTACGAGGGCTGGGGGTAGCCAAATCCTTTAAATACTCTAGGTTCTATGCTTGGAAGTGCGCGCGTTGATACGATAATAGTTATGGGTCCCTTCAGCCAGATTGTAATCATAACCGCATCGCAAATAACTATGCTTAGAACTACCCATGAACCTTCAATTGAGCTTACACAGGTAGGATCTTGTTGTCGTCTTCGGTGAGACTACGTAGGGATCTTTATGCAGCATGATGACTGTATGCATGAGGTGTCCGTTTGCGGAGACCATGGGTGGATGTGCAAGTTGTTTCAGGATTCTGTAGGCACATTGCATGTAGAGCGTAGGCAGCATGTTGGGCCCACTGCGGGGCTGGTTTCAAAGTCACGGATAGGGTACATTTTTGATAGCCTGTGGAATGCGGATTCTGTCTTTTTCGGCGGAACAGCCCTTCTTTACCTTCCTTGATACATGGCCAGTCACTGGCTTCCGGAGATATTTCGGCAATCCTAAAATCGTTCTACCTATTTACGTAAACCCACATCCCAAAACCGAAGCCCTAAATTGAAAGATTAAGATTAACTGAACCCTGAACGAGTAGTTTGCTACCTCATTCCTCAGACATAGGCGACCTTTGAGCTGATAGGAGTTGTTAAACTCAGACTTCTAGTTACGATCCTTCAAAGGCGACATCTTCTGCCTGTCGTCCCTGCCCTCCCACGAAACAAGCGTGGAAGCGCTGATAGGCTATAAGGGGAGTAGTCTGTCCAAGGCTGCTTGTGATGTGAGGTTCAGGACCAGTTAGCAGAGGGTAGGGTTCACCGTATAGGGTTTAGGGTTGAAAGGGGAGTCGCTAGAACAAGGAGTTCATGTTTATCAGGCTCTAGCTTTGGCTTTACACCTATGGACTCCTCCACATATCCCTAGCATAAAAGGCTTCTAATGGTAACCCCAAGCAGGGAACCCCAAGAATATAGTAGGAATATGATCGAATATGAGAACCCTGGTAGGATTTAGGGTTCAGGGCTCAGGAAGATGACAGTCCTCTCAAAGGGGGCTGGAGGGAGAGTAGAGGGCTTATCCTTCAGCCGGGCACGGTGCTCCGAGACAGAAGGCTGCTACGTGTACATCCACAAGCTTTGCAAAGCACACGTGCTACTTCATGTAGGGGCAACTATGTCTATAATGTACACATCCGTCAGTACATATTTGTCCTTAAAGATGTCATAAGGACATTATAGAGCGCCTTCAGGGTTCCTAAAGACCAGCCTAGGTGAGCGCCTTCAGGTATCTTACTAGTGGTTAGTACGGAATAAGGGAGTATAATCCCTGTATGGTCCCCACATAAGATATTCTCTTCTTCCCTATAAACCCTAAACCCTAAACCCTAATTGTCCCTACTAATCCCCAGTAAGGTATGGCATCCCAAGTAGCATTGTGGTGGCCGCGCCACCGGATTCTGGTGCGGGCACTGGGGCCATCTGTGGCACCGGGAGTCGCTCAGCGGGTTTGAGGTGTAGGGTTCAGGGTCCTTGGTTTAAGGTTTAAGTGCCAGATTTTTGTGCACTATGACCCTGTCCCCCACCCCTTAGCAGTCCCCCAAATATCACGACTGTAATCGTAGCCCTTAGTTGTGGCGTTGCATTTGGAAATGCCAAGTCCTCGGTTGACAAGGTTGTTGTTTGGTGGTTATCCTATTTGGGTACACATATGCCCATGGCTTTTGGGCCAAGATTGACAGGCTAAAGGATGGCGTGTCTCCAGACTTCAGGAAACAAGGATGGGGTTTGGAGGGCTTCTTATGGGGAAAATGATCAGACTTGCTATGGAGAGGTCAGAGCATATGTTCGCTGGCAGTACAAGAAGGGTTGGTCATGGAGCCTGTGTGGATTAGCGACGGAGTTGCTACTGCCTAAACCTGCTGTGGCAGTGCTTCTCACAAGCTCGGACGGGCTGAGCCCCACTCCATCGACCTAATAATGCCAAAGCCCGACAACCTTAATCCTCCAACCTAAACCCTGAACGGACGTCTTTTGATGCCACAGTGCTATGCCTGGGTCCTGCCCAGGCACCGGTCCAGTATTTTCAGGAGAAACACATCTTTCCCACCAAGCACATGTACCCCCCTTAGTGCTATACTTACACTAGAAACAAGATGCCCTTAATTCCCCCATTATAGTAGTTTCCATTTTCTTTTCCATTAACCTCATATAACCCCAATATAGACCCCAAAAGAACACTAATATAGCCCCAAGCCTAAGCCATGTTTCCCCAAGCTCTGTGGATCTCCTGAGGCAACCAGAACTTCCAGGGCTTCAGATCCTTCGTGATGTCCAACCCAGGCGCAGTGCAGTGAAGAGATTGCTCTGCAAGGGGTTTTGCTTAAAGATAGGGTGCACTCAACAAGAACAGGTATTCATGACTCTGGCTTCATATGAGGGCTGCGCGCAATCGCTGATCTCTTTTAGCCTGAAGAGGAAGACTCTGGATTGATTGACCTTAGGACCCTGAATTCATGTTCAGGCTTAGGCTTGAGGTTCAGGGTAGTGTTGCGCGCCGATTTGAAAGGCTTAGTGGACCCTTCCACCATCTTTGGCACACGACTGATACCTGCTACTTCATTTGATTAATCTCGGGTAGTGCGTGGTTCTTGTTATTTTGGGGGAGGGACCCCTCTGAGTTCAGCACCCTAATCCCTAAACCCTAAGGCCCTAAGCCCCAAGGCCCTAAGGCCCTACGGCTCTTGGACCCTCATAGTGAGATCCTGCACCTTGGCTTTCCAAAGCCCACACCTTTCCCCACAAAGAACAGTGGAGCCCTAAGAGCCTTGGAGTAATAACTTCAGATATGCTACAGTCTCAACTCTTTCAAGGGGGTTCTATAGGGGACTATTATGGGGCTTATCAAGGCGGATACTAAGAGTTTAGACTATAGCTCAGATGGTATTTCGGTTCCAAGTAAGCCCTAAACTATAGTATAAGAATGGAATCCAGGATCTCACCGGAAAAGATTCGAGAAATCCAGACCCCCAAAGTCGCAGCCTGAAAAGGTGTCCACCATATGGTTGCAATCTAGCCCACACCTGAGATTCTTAAATGAACCCATATAGTTTCCTAAAATTATTTGAAATGATCCGTGAACCGAAGACTACATCCCTGGAACCCTTGACATTGGGCCCCTCAAAACTTACTGGTTCTAAGTAATGAGGGAATGCAATCCGTGTATAGTTTTCCCTCATTCCCTACCAGCCCTAGACTCTATATGACCCCTGAATGATATATTCCCTTATTCCTTACCAATCCTAAACGCTGATCTCTATATAATCCCTGTATTGCATACTCCCTTATTCCCTACTAACCCTAAACCCTAATCCTAAACCCTAAGCCCCATATTATCCCTATGTAATATACTCCCTACTTCCCTACTAAGAGCCACCCAGAACAGCCCTAAACCCTAAACCCTAAGCCTCTCAACCCTAATCCCTTAACCCTAAACGCTAAACCCTGGTAAGAACAGGTGTACTGCTCAGCATCGACGAGCCCTTCTTGGCAGAAGGGAACCGCACAGCCACGGTGAACATCGATTTCGGTCTGGTACGCTTGGGTTTAAGGTTGAGGGTTTGGCGTTTAAGGTTTAGGGTTAGAGGGTTCGGTGTTTAGGGCTGGGATTAAGGGTTTAGGGTTGAGGGTTCGGGGTTTAGTATTAGGATTGAGGATCAAGGGTTGAGGGTGCCGGGCTCAGGGTTCAGATGGTTGAAGGTTTGTTGGGCTTTAGGCGTAGGTTTTAGAGTTGAGGGCCCAAGGTTTGGGTCTATGTTCCTGTACGGGCTTTTGCTGAGGAAATTTTGTTACGCTACAACTTACGAGAAAAGCATGTTTCCTCTACCCATATCATGCTCGCTTATGTTAAGGTCCTTGACTGCAATCCGCTTTGGAGTTCAGGGCTGAAGGTTAGGGCTCCATGTGTGTGTTGGTATGGGGGCAAACCTTCTGCATGCATGTTAGACATCCCGGAAGCCCTACCCCTAAACCCCTAAACCCCCAAACCCCTAAACCCCTAAACCCCTAAACCCCAAACCCCTAAACCCATAAGCCCCTAAGCCCTAAACCTAAAACTGTCAAAGTCTTACACCTTCCAATGCAAGCGAGGAAGGGGGGGGGAATGAGGGAATTCCTTGATGCTTGCGGGCTTTGAATTCTGCCTTATGAGTTGATAGGCCAAAGGGCTACCCTAGGGGGGCATTCATTCATATGAGCTATAGTCTAAACTCCTTAAGGGGGGATATATAGGGTATGATATAGGGGACTACTATAGGGGTTATTAAGGGGGATACTAGGAGTTTAGACAATGGCTCATATAAGAACGGCCTGTTTTTATTTGGATTTCTAGAGGGATTGTCTTGCGAAGCGCCCTGGACCTTAAGCTCCAAACCCTCAACCC